>PVIR01016896.1:0-36258 GCA_004026965.1 Petromus typicus
CCCCTGCTTCCAGTACCCTTGCTGAGGTAGGCACTGTGGTGGGACAAAGCACCAGCTCCTAATATAACCAGTCAGCGGAGGGTACGTGGGGTTAATCTGGATAGAAATCAACAAAGAACAGCTGCACCAGGGACTCTGGGCCCCGAGTGCCTGAGGGGCCCACCCCGTGGTGTCTTAGCTGCCGACAGCTCTTAGCCACTAGCAGCTCTTCAGCAGAGGCTCAGGGCCCCTTGGAGACCTCTCTGGGCTCCTCACTGGCCTCTGCCTCTAGTCTCTGGAGCTTCTCAGGACTGGCTGCCCTCTTGGATCCAGGCCTGTGAGGAGCCACTTACACAGAGCAGCAGCGGGCATGCATGCAGTTTGGGCCTTTAAGCACCTCTTGAGGACTTTTCAGATGTAGGGACAAGGGCAGGGTGGGTCCTCAGGAATAGGTCCAAGATTCGTGTCTGCCTTGGCCCAGTCAGGGTCTCCTGGAACAGCAGGACCAGGGAGGGTGTCCATGTCTCCAAGCCCAGCTCTGGTGAGAGTGGCCTAGAGGCCCTGGGTGGAAATGAGGGGGGGGGTGGGCCCTGGGGCTGGTGGCCTAGGCCCCTCTGAGGATGAGGGTTAACAGTCGGCTCCCTGCCCCCTCTGGCCGTCATAGGGAGGAAGGAAGATAGTCCTCATTCCTTGAGCCTTCCCTGGGTCTGCAAGGGCAAGTGCTCCTGTTCCTCTGTGATCTGCCCACAGCACCAGGCTCACTGGTGACTCCCTCTACCCCCTCCCCCCTACCTGAGCAGAAAACCTCTCACCACCCAACCACCCAACTTCTGTAGGTAGCAACCTTCCCTTGCAGATCTCAGGGGCCAAGGGCATTCTGAGGATCACAGCTTCATGGGACTATATATAATAGTCCCATGAAGTTCTCAGCCCATCTCAGGGCAGCCTTTCAGAGTTGTCTTAAGTTGGAGTGACAAGACCTTCACTGATTGGTCCTGGCTTTTAGTACCCCCAGGCTTGTAGCCTTGGCTGGGGCCTGGTGCTTTCAGCAGAAAGGACAAGCCTACTCCTTAAAGAGAGTCCACACAGCCACCACAGTGCCTCAACTTTCTCTTCCATAACATGGGACAATAATTCCACTCACTTCTGGGGTCACTTTGAGGACAGTCTGTTAATAGGGCCGAGCACTGTGTCAAGACTCTGGCAGCAGCCAGTATAAGCACCTTTGTCACTTTTGCAGCATGTGTGACTTCATACTTCCCTTCCCTGCTCTGGGGACCTACTTCCTGCCTGCACGGCCTTCACTGTTGCCTGGTACAGTGAACCCCTCAGTCCTGCAACAGGGCGACGGAGATGCACCAGGCCTCCGAGTGCTCTGGAGTCCAAATCTCAGCCTTGGAGACTCCGTCTGTACCACTGATGTCTTCCCAGCCAGGTCTTGGCCACAGGCCCAGCCCGTATACACAGAACGCACACTCGAACCTCTGTCTTTTCCCATCCCTGTCTCAGTCCCTTTGCTCAGGGCCCCTGTGCACTGCCCACCCCATGGAATCACTTTCAGAACCACTTCTGCCCTTGTCCCCTTGACCTGCTCCTTGGTCCTGGAAATGTAGTTTGTCAAGGGGCTTTGCACTCTGTTGGAAGCGTCTGGAAAGTAGGGAGCGAGACCCTGGAAGGTCCTCGTGTGCCCCTGGCAGCATGGAGGAGCAGGGCCTGGTACACAGGCAGGGAAACCTGAATTGCAGCCTTCTCCAGAAGGTCCACTGCAGGGGTGTGCCTGTGTTTCCCCAGGGCATGTACCTGGCATATCTGAGCAGCAAGTACCCAGCCACCCGGTGGGACGTGGGGGCAAGTGGCCTCCCAGCACCACCTCCTTGTCAAACACAGTTGAGTTTGGAGGGGCAGGAGCACAGAGCCAGGTGACCTCACAGGAGCCCGGGGAGGCGAGATAGGAGTGGGTGCGGTGCCCAGCTCAGTATGGAAAGGAGCAGAAAGGCGGGGACAGCAGCATGCCTGGTGCAGATTCAGGAGAGGACGCTGAGGAACTACCTGGACTGGGTGTCTGTGCCCTGGAGATTAGGGTCGTTTAATGAAAGCCTCCGACGGAGCCTCCTGGAGCTGAGGGCGGGAAGGTGGGGCTGTGCAAGGCCTCGTGGATAGGGCCGGTGTCGGGATGTTGTACATCATCAGACCTGGCTTTGTGGCCCATCTGGTAGCCCAGCCTTTTCCTGCTGGGTTTACATGAATGTTTTAGAAACATTTAGAAAAGGGATGCACTTTGAGAGCAGGTGTGGCTGCAGTACCACTGCTGCAAGAGAATGTGTTGTCAGCTTTCATCACCGTAACAAACTCGGAGAAAAGCCACTGCAAGGAGGAAAGGTTTATTGTGTCACGTTGTTGCTGTTTTCAGTCAGCCGGCTCCCTGGGTGTAGGCAGAAGTGTCATGGTATAAGGGTGTAGTAGAGGAAAGCCACTCACCTCATGACAACCAGGAAAAGGGCCAGAGAGGAAGGAGACAGGGACGGAATACGGTCCCCATGGGCTTGCCCCACCCACAGTCCACTCCTTTCGACTATGCCTCACCTTCTGAAGTAATCAGATACGGTGACCTCCTCCCTGAGGAGCGTCCGGTGCAACACAACAGCACTCTCACCCTTCCCCCAGGAGATCGTGGAACACCCGGAATTCATCCATGGGGGGGCCACCAGGACCGACATCTGCCAGGGGGAGCTGGGTAAGTGTGGGGGACAAAACCCCTGACAGGGTGCAGAGGGACCTGCGCTGAGCAGCTCACACAGCAAGAGCAGCCCTGGGTCAGCGAGAGTCAGGCCCAGGCCAGGACAGCACAGCCTCCATTCCTGCCCACCCTCCCCAGGGTGCCCCCCTGCGATGAAACCTGTAGCTTCCAGGAGATTCATCTGCCCACTACCCTTAGGAACGAAGAAGCTCCTTTCCTCATCCCAACCTCTCATGCTACAGATGAGAAACCTGAGGTTGAAGGAACTGAGCAACAGGTCCGAGGATAAAGGCAGACAGGCTTTCAGAGCTCAAGCTGGGAGGGCTTCCCCTGTCACAGCGCACTGGCTCTGTGTCCACTCCTCCTGCAGTGACCCCACGTGTGGCTGACCGGCTACATCATTCCTATTAGCTCAAGTGCAAAATCGAGCTAGGTTAACCTTTCTAAGGGTGAGACAGAAAGACAGTCAGGCAGACAGACAGAAAATAATCAGTACATACAACCACCATGAAAATTATTGTGGAGATTCCTGAAAATAGGAATCCATTTGACTCAGCTATTTGCCTTCAGGCACCTTCCCAAAAGAGATAAACTCATCACATTACAGTAATATATTCATATCCATGTATATAGTAGCATAATTCATAATAGCTAAATCTTGGAAACAGTCTACATAGCCATCAACAACAGATGCATGGATAAAGCAATGTAGTCCTTATACACAATGAATTACCACTCTGTCATAAAGAAGAACAAACTTGGGCTGGGGATTTAGCTCAGTGATTCTGACACCTGCCTTGCAAGCACAAGGGCCCCAGTTCAATGCTTGGTAACCACATACAACAATGGCAGATGTGGTGACTTGTTGGTTGTTGTCTATGTGAAGCTTTCCCGGCCAGAGAGGGTGAGGCACAGAGTCAATCACAGACCCTGGGGAAAGTTTCTGGAGCTCTCCAATTTATTCAAGCTTCAGTGTCATATATATATAGCAAAAAAGGTCACAGGGTAGGGTGAAGGCTGGGAGGAAAGGAGGGTCTATTGGTTTGACCTAGGGTTTTGCCCAATAAGATAATTTTATGAGTGGGCGGTCTATATGGTATGAGCTATGGGGGAGGTGAGGCCATGGGTGAAAGACAAATGGGGTGGGGCTGTCAAGATGGCCACTGACAAGGTTCAATGTGTGGGAGCGAGTGTGCTCCAGCCCTTAAGGGTCTTTGAGTCTGCAGGGAGACAAAGTCTTAACCTTTAGGCTCAGGTGACAGGCACACAGTTCACTTGCCCTAGCTAGACTTGAAGCTCTCCCTTAGTGACTCATACCCACCAGCAATCAGTACCACATATCACAGTGCCGAGCATCGTAGCTCATACCTGTAATCTCAGTACTTGAGAGGCAGAGGTAGAAAGATTGCTGAGTTGGAGGTTGAGTTCAGGACCACCCTGGACTATAAGGCAAGACCCTGTCTCAACCATATCCCCCAAAATAAAACACAAAAGGACAAACTTGAGTCATTTGTTGAAAAATGGATGCATCTTGAGACCATAATTTTTTTTTTTTTTAGGTTTATTTTTTTGAGACAGGGTCTCGCTTTGTGGTTCAGGCTGGCCCTGAGCTCAGCTTCAAACTCACATCACAATCCTCCTGCCTCTGCCTCCCGAGTGCTGGGATTACAGGCGTGAGCCACCACGCCCGGCACTGTGGTATGTGGTACTGGTTGCTGCTGGGTGTGGGTCTCCACACCCAGTATTGTTATGTGGTTAACCGGGGAATCGAACCCGGGCCCTTGCGCTTGCAAGACAGGTGCCGGAACCACTGAGCTAACTCCCCGGCCCTTGAGACCATAATGTTAAGGGAAGCATATCAGATACACAAGGTTAGATACTGCCCAATTTCTTTTATTTGAGAAACTGAAATTATAAAGAACAAAATAAAAGACAGACATGGAAAAAAGAGAGAGAAAAGAAGTTACTATAGTCCAACATAGCTAGTGTACCTAAAAGTGTATCCTGATTTAGTATAATAGTTGTATGTGTTTTTTTTTAAATCTTTTAATCTGGCTGTTAACGTTTGTGATCATCAGACTGATAGATTTAAAAACAAATCAACCTGATGCTAGCAAAATTAAGTTGCTTTGTGTACATGTATCAGCTCTTTACAATGAATGTAGTTGTTATGTATTGTATTGCATGACATGTACTAATAAAAACTTTTTAAATAACCAGTAGAATTAGCTGAAGAGAGAAAACATTGGAAGTGTGTGAGTCTCCGACTTATAGCCCAGGTTAAGGCCAGCCACCCCGAACCCCATATGGAATACCTGAGCTGCCCTAAACGGACTCCAAGCCACCAGCTTATAGGAAGATGATTAATGGAGCTCAATGATAGATGAGCTAGATGTAGATGACAGAGCTAAAAAATGATAGACAGATAAGGAGGCAGGTAGATGACAGCCAATGGGTGGATCTGACTCTAATAGTATGCAATGGCCGGGCCGGGGATTTAGCTCAGTGGTTCCAGCGCCTGTCTTGCAAGCACAAGGACCCGGGTTTGATTCCCGGTAACCACATAATAATACTGGGCGTGGAGACTCACCCCAGCAGCAACCAGTACCACATACCACAGTGACGGGTGTGGTGGCTCACGCCTGTCATCCCAGCACTCGGGAGGCAGAGGCAGGAGGATTGCTGTGAAGTGAGTTGGAGGCTGAGCTCAGGGCCGGCCTGAACCACAAAGCGAGACCCTGTCTCAAAAAACCTTAAAAAAAAAAAATAGTATGCACTGGCCATTAAGTTTGAACACAAATGGGGGGCATTCAGGTCACAGGGGAGAGACAGAGAAAGAGACAGTGTAGACAGCAGATATGCAACAGGTAGGAAGTAGGCAGGTATACAAATGGATGATAGGTGGGAGATGATAGAAGTATACATTCTGGATATGATTTAGACTTTCTAGAAATGCACCTCATCATCTCTCTGTCTACTGAAAACTAACAAATCTGGACACAGCCGGACAGTCTTGTGGGGTAAATGGCTGTTCCCCTTGGCTCATGCTTATCCCACAGAGGCATGGGAAATGCTGTAAGGTACCCGAGACCCACGCTGTCACCATCTTCCAGGGAGTCTGCAGGCCACAGACCAAACACCTGGGTGGAGTTTCGCCTCTCAGATCTCCTCTGAA
The DNA here is from genome assembly GCA_004026965.1 of Petromus typicus. Lineage (NCBI taxonomy): Eukaryota > Metazoa > Chordata > Mammalia > Rodentia > Petromuridae > Petromus > Petromus typicus. The sequence goes on from PVIR01016896.1 coordinate 5,892, forward strand.
GGCAGCTGTGGAGCTCAGTAGATGAATCAGTCTCTGAACTGTAAGATAATCATTAGCAAACAGAGCTCTTGAGGCCTTCAAACCAACTCTGGGCTTGGAGAGACAGCACCCCAGAAATGCACCCAGACATGGCTGGGCTGGCAGGCTCCCCTCTCTCCACCCAGTCCTGCAGACCTGGCTGGAAATCTGCCATTTTTAAAAATGTGGAAAAGAGTGCTGTTGGAGCTCCCCACGTCCCCCTAGCATGTGACGATGACAGTGTGGCTTACGGCCTTCCCTCCGCAGGGGACTGCTGGCTGCTGGCTGCTATAGCTTCCCTCACGCTCAATGAGAAGGCACTGGCCAGAGTGGTCCCCCAGGACCAGAGCTTCGGGCCCGGCTATGCTGGAATATTCCACTTCCAGGTAGGGATCCGGGGCCAGTGGGTGCGCCTCTTTGGAGCCCACAGGAGGCTGCATACCCCTTTGCACCACCAGGAACCCTGGGAGGAACCTGGCCACGTGTGTGTGCACTGCCATGCTGAACCTCACGGGAACCACAGCACTACAGCACCACAGCACCGGGCCACTTGGAAGGCACCCTGTGTCCTGCAGTAACATCCCAGAGCAGTGATAGAGCATGGTCCAAGGGTTCCTCAGGGCATGTGGCACCCTTGGGGTGGCATGAATCAGGCCCCAGTTTTGCTGCCCAGTGAGGGGAGGTACCTGATCTAAGGGCACACAACTATAACAGCCAAAGAACCTAGAGCCTAAGAGCTGTTCCTGATGTTCTCTGGGGCTCTGTTGCATTGCTTCTGGCCGGCTGAGACCATCCTGGCCGAGCTCGAGCTCTCTACCCTCCTCAGGCTCCTCCCTCATGTTCCTCCTCTGTCCTGAGCCTCAGGGCAGGTCTGTGGAGACGGAGCCAGCCAAGCCTGTCCGTCACTATACCCCCAGCTCTACCTGCATAGGGCCAGCACCAAGCTCCCTGCCTAGTCCCTGCCTTATAAGAGGCTTTAGGCTCAGGCTTGGACAAAGGCCCTCCCTGGGCACTGGGCAGAGTCTCTGGGGCTGAGCCACAGTGTGGAAAGACTCAGTTGGGTCCCCAGGCGTCTGAGCCTGGTTGCCACTCCAACCATTTCCTGAGGCAGTGACAACCTCAGAATGTGGCAGGCCAACTGTGGGAACGACACAGGGAGGAGGTGGGTCCCAGAGGGATAAAGGGGCACATGCTGAGCTGATACACAGGCCCTGGTTCCCTCTGCCTCCACTCCTCTTCCCTACAGACACAGACAAGTGCGCACACACGTAATACATGAGTGAATACGAGGTGCACACATTTGCACACCAGCATGCCCGCACCAATGCTCCTTCCACGCCTCCATACCTTGTAGTCAGGAAATGCAAGTCTACTGGCCAGGACATCAGCTTTGAGCGCCACCTATCGGCCAAGTCGGTACTAAAGGCCAAGGAACACCCAAAAGAGCTAGACCCCAAAACAGAGCGGGAGAACACAGGCCTGGGGCAGCCAGAGCAGATGCAACCCCAAAGCCTCACCCTCCCTCTCCTGCCCAAGATCTCGCTGTGGAAGAGAACGTGGCTCAGAGCACTGCGGTGTCTGCATGTGACTCATTCCAATCCTGCTCCATTTCCATAGGACACTGGGCTTAGATGCTAACGTCCATGAAGGGCGGGGCTGGTACATGCTCTCAAGGACAAAGCCCATCTATGCAAACTGTGGTTAGCTGGGAGGAAGAGCAACAGGACAACACCCCCAGGGTCCACGCCGCGGGACTCACGCTCCCCCACCTGTCTCCCTGCCTAGTTCTGGCAGCACAGTGAGTGGCTGGACGTGGTGATCGACGACCGCCTGCCCACTTTCAGGGACCGCCTGGTGTTCCTGCACTCGGCCGACCACCGAGAGTTCTGGAGTGCTTTGCTGGAGAAAGCCTATGCCAAGTGAGTGCTGGCCCCACAGACTACCGTCCACTGCTTCGTTCAAGGGTAGCTCTGTGGGGGAAACTGAGGTGCAGGCCCATAGGATGCACAGCAGTTTTCTGGGTACATGTGCCCGTCCTTGTGCACAAGGTCCACACATAGCTCCTTTGCCTCCCTGTGGCACCAACCTGGCCTTGGAAAGAGCTGCAGAAGCGGGCAGGAATCTGGCTGTGCCCACAGCTGAGCCTCTTCAGACTGCTGCCCGACAATGTCACATGAGTGGAGAGAAATCAAACCCACATTCCTTTCCTTTCCTCCTTAAGAATAAGCCATACAATATGAATGACACAGCATCTAGCTATTTATGTATTTATGTATCTATTTAAAGTGCTGGGGACTGAACCCAGGGTTTTCACACTGAACCACAATTCCCATCCTTTTTTATTTCAAGACAGGGTCTTCCTAAGTCACTAAATTACCCAGCCTGGGCTTGAACTTGCAATCCTCCTGCCTCAGCCTCTCAGAATGCTGGGATGACAGGTGTATATCATCATGTTCAGCTTTTTCTTATCCATTTCATGTGTACATCTGAGCAGCATCCACACATTCTTACTACTGTGTAATCATTATACAAAACTGTTGCAGAATGGCAGCCCGTGCCCACTAGAGCCTGCCTCCTGTCCCATCCCCAGCTCTGGAAAGATGCCTCTACTTTCTATGTCTATGGCCCAACCATCCAACAACTTGATATAAGTGAAATCAAGATACCAACTCTTTTTATCTTTCCCTTTCTTTTCTTTCTTTCTTTCTTTCTTTTTTGGCACCGGGGGTCAAACTTAGAAACCTGTGCTTACAAGGCAGGTGCTGGAAACACTGAGCTAAATCACTGGCAAGATACACCTCTTAACCACCAACCAAATGCCCTCAGCTCCCTCAGGCCCACTAGAGAGTGACAAGATAAACTACAGTAGGTCCATGACTGATGAACATTCAAGTGGAGAATTTCACAAATATGAACAGACCTCACATGTGGGGTTCTTATGTTTCATGTTGTGTGTTTGTGTCAAAGGTATATAAGACTCACTGTGTTGGACTTAACAAGAAATTCAGCTTACGAAGGATCTGCAGGAACAGAACTGGTTCATAAATTGGGGACTTACTGGTACCACAGACATTTGAAATGAACTCAACACAGTAGGGAAGATTGGGTACCAGCCACAGGCAGAAGTCCAAGGCCTCTCAACACCAAGGCTGAAGAAATTGTGCACTTCTTGTGCTCTATAGATAGCTGTTCCTCCAAGAGGTACAGGCAGGTAACCCTGATGGACTTCCACTTGGGCCAAGTCAGTCTGTGGACTTCAGGTTGGATGATTTTCTCTCCGTTGGCAATGACGATGACAGACAGACAAGCTGGGCAGGCTAGGGTGGCCATGTTGTACACCTCCCAGGATCCTCCTGGTACATGTAATTGTCTCCTGCCTCATGCTGTACTGCATGGTGGTGTAAGGTTTGCTTTGGGGAGAGAATAGTGACCTCCTTGCTGTTCCCATTCTGGAAGAGGTAAGGACAGGCTTGTGTCAGACTGAATTGAGTCAGAGACACCAGCACGATCTAGATAACACACACACAGACTTGCACACTCAACACATACAGACACACACACAGGGACACACCGACACACATAAACACAGAGAGACACAGAGTCAGACAGACAAACCAAGTCACATGCACCGTGCACACAGATGAGATTCTGTCAAATCAAAATGACTGCAAAAGGTAAATGTTTAAATTGATTCAGAACATCAAGACAGCCACAGAGGCACAACAAAGGCCACTCACAAAAGGATACTTCCAGAACTGTCTCGGAAAGCAGCAACAGCAATGAGATACGTGAGACAGCCAGCGAGCTGAGTGGGCTGTGGCGGCCTATGCAGAGATTTTTACTTGCTTCATATATATTAAAACTAAATGCATATTAATAAAAGAAATGTCTGCAAAGGAAGGGGAGGAGCCTACATATGGTCAGCCCCAGGGCAGCCTAAAAGCAGTGAACAGAGACTCAAATCCCCACCCACCCAGGGAGAGCCTTACTCTGCACCACCACAAACCACCGCCAGCTACAGAGCCCAGATCCTGCCTCCTGGACCCGCAGGAGCCTCTGCATCCTGCTCCCTCCCTCAGTCTACTCAGCCATCTCCTCCTTGCCACCCTGCAGGCTGAACGGGAGCTATGAGGCCCTGAAGGGGGGCAGCACCATCGAGGCCATGGAGGACTTCACCGGTGGTGTGGCTGAGACTTTCCTCACCAGAGAGGCGCCGCAGGACTTCTACCAGATCCTGGAGAAGGCCCTTCGGCGCGGCTCTCTGCTGGGCTGCTCCATGGACGTGAGTTGCCAGCAAGCTCCACTCTGGGTGCTGCAGGAACCCTGGAGGGCTGTAGAGGACAGCGGGACTGTCATGGGGTCTTATTTCTTTAGGCAAAGTATAAGTTTTGTTTCATATTTTCTAAAAGATAAGATACGTGCTATTAGACGGAGCACATTTGTCTTCCCCAGCACCCTTCTCCAGATTTCCTGCACCTCCCGATCCCGTCTGAATAGGCACAGGGACTGTCCTTTACCCTCTGCTCACATGGATGGATATACGCTCCACCCACACACTGGGGGAAGCTGCCTGAATATCACTGGGAGGGATCATACCATACAGCTGTCTGATAGAAATCTAATAGCATTTTAAAAAATTTCTCTATGCATACAAACACTCACAGGTATGACTGTGTCTCACCTATTCAAATTTTCTTCTTGGATTAACCTTGGGGATCTATTTTTTGCTGATAAACTATCATTTGCTCTTTGAGTTCACTTCCATGGCACAGTCACGTGTCCATGTTGTGTGCCTCCCAGGATCCTCCTGGTACATGCAATTGTCTCCTGCCTCATGCTGTACTGCATGGTGGTGTCAGGTTTGCTTTGGGGAGAGAATAGTGACCTCCTTACTGTCCCATTCTGGAAGACAGGCTTGTGTCACTGATGAGCATGGTAACAGTGCCCTATTTCCCAATTCACACAGCCCATACCCAAGGCCAACACCTTGGAGAACAGAGGAGACGGTGGTCAGGTGGCTGAGCACGGCTTGGGGATGGCCTGCTAGTGAGGGCTCAGCTTAGCCTGTGGGCCTCACGCCGCCCCCTCCTGTTCTAGATCAGAAATGCTGCAGAGTCTGAAGCCCGGACACCTTTCGGTCTTATTAAGGGCCACGCCTACACTGTGACTGGAATTGACCAGGTAAGGACAGAGCCTCACTGCAGGGCCCGGGAAGGACAGGACCACGGTCTTCTCTCACGCACCGCAGTTCAAACCACCTTTCAGGTGATGCAGAGCTTGTCTTTCCCTAAAGAGGGTAAGCTGGGACTCGAGACAAAACAGGGAAGGGAGAGGAGCTAGTGATTCCTCCACATGTGTGCAAACCTGGGCAGCGTTTGTGTGGGGTCTTTTTCTTTCATTGTCTTCTATTTTTTCCCTATTTCATACAGTCATGTATTTCTATATTAGAGCATTTCAGAGAAACAGAACTGGTAGGAATAGATAGACAGACAGACAGACAGACAGATGGATGACAAAATACTATGATTATAAGGAGTTGGCTTGTGTGATTATGGAGGCTGAGAGGCCCGTGCTTAGTTCCTGAGTCTAAAGCAAAGCCTGAGAGCAGAAAAACCAGTGGTGTGAGCCCTGATCCCAGAGCGTGAGACTGGGGTGCCAGCCCACTCAGTTGGCAGAGAGCAATTCAGCCCCCTCTGCCCTCTCACCTCAGATCTGTACGGAAGGGTGCAGCCCACCCACAATGGTAGGGCTTTGCTCAGTTTGCCAAGTTAAATATTATCTTACCCAGAAACACACGCACAGATACAACCAGAGCAAACTTCATGCAAATATCTAAGCCCGTACAGGTGACACATGAAAATGACTGCCCCAAGTCCCGCCTCCTGCAGCTGTAGCCCAGGTTGGACAGACCCTGGACATCTAGATCCCATGGAACATTGGCCACTTCTAATGAAGGAGGATCCCTAAGGGACATGTCTGAAGAGGAAACAAGCTCTCAGGGCTGAGGATGTGCTGAGGGCAGATGCCTCAGGAGTCCAGGGCGGGAGCAGCATCCTTCCTCCCGCCTGTCTGCTGCCCAGGCCTGAGATACAGTCGCTTTAGCTCTGGTGCTGGTTCCTTCCCTCTCTTCCTTGTCCATGTGTGTCCTGATGCTTACTCAAGTGGCCCTGGTACCAGTCCCCTCCCCCAGTCCTCTTGATCTGCTTCCTCTCTACCTACAGAGAGAGTGCTGTTTCCAGGACACTTTAGGCCAGTGACCTTCCTACAGGCTGTACCATAGCCCATACCTCCCACTCTTCCAAGCTGATGCTATTGGTGTTACTCATCCAAATACAATTTATGTCGACTGCATGAGGATGAGGCTTTCTGATAGCTGAGGTTTCTGGTTGCTAGATGAACACAAGCCTTTTCCTTTTAACTCTGTTTGTTTGTTTGTTGGGGTTTTTTGAGACAGGGTCTCACTTTGCAGCTCAGGCTGGCCCTAAACTCACTATATAGCCCAGACGAGCCTCAAACTCACAGCAGTCCTCCTACTTGTGCCTCCCGAGTGCTGGGATTACAGGCACGAGCCACCACACCCGGCATCTTTCACTCCTTCACCTCCAACTTTCTCAGCTGTTTCCTCCCTCCTCCTGCCCATGTCCTCACGTCTGCAGGCCTGGCTGTCAGTATAGACACCTCATGTGACCCCAAAGTGAAGAGCATGAGACCCAGAAAGTGGGATCTTTGCTTTGTAATTGTGTTTAAATTCCCAAGCATATGAGATTAGGCTCCTTCTATCCTCCGGGAAGCAGACAGCGGATTCCCTGTATACCTCTGGGGACCACTCTGTCTATTCTGTGCCAGATGCCGACGGGTCAGGGATGAATATAACTCAGGGGTTCCTGATCTAGGGGAAAAAACTCCTTTTGAGTCACCATGCTCGGCATTGTTGTATGTGGTTACCAAGGATCAAACCTGGGACCTTACACTTGCAAGGCCGGTACCAGAACCACTGAGCTGAATTCCTGGCCCCAAACTCCTTTTGAAAGTGGACTGATTTCTTGTTAATTACAGTCTATTTCCTGGGTAGGGTGTAACCGTTCTGTGATGATTAATGCAACATCACAGGCAATACTTACAACTGTTTTCAGAAGGAATCTGAAACTTCGGAAGGCTGGCTAAGAATCAGTGGGTTTCTGCGGACCCCCAGTGTTTTTCGGCCAGCCCTGCAGGAAGATGAATCCCTGGGCCCCCTGAGGATTAGAGCCAAACTCCACGACTTTCTCTTCACATTTCTCTGTTACTTTTCGGTTCTAGGTAAACTTCCGAGGCCAGAAAATTGAGCTCATCAGAGTACGGAACCCTTGGGGCCAGGTGGAGTGGAATGGGTCGTGGAGTGACAGGTCAGTGGCACTCTGGATGCACAGGCTGGGGCTGGCTGCGACTATGAAACAGGGGCAGCTTGTCCCTAGTGACCCCAATTCCCAGCCTTTATCTTGGGTCCTGTCTTGTCCACAGGCAGCCTTCTTGTTCATCTCTGGGGCCCTCCTGTAGGCAAACTTGGTTCCCAAGAATGACCCCTACGCAGCCCTTTGACCTCCCTCTCCCGCCTTTCTTAGCAGGGCCCGCAGGACATTCCCCCTGTGTGACACCCGAGCTCTGGGGTGTGGCTCACCCCACAGCTAACTCCAACTCTCTTTGTTCTCAGCTCTCCAGAATGGCGCTCCGTGGACCTCGCCGAACAGCAGCGTCTATGTCACTCTGCTCTAGACGACGGGGAGTTCTGGTACAGCGCTCGCTCTCCTTCGACTTGTGTGGGAGCCGTGGGGAGTGTGAAGAGTGCACACTCCTGCTTTCTTCTCTCCTTACCACTCTGTCTCTCCTTCCTTCTTTCTTTCCTTCTGTATAAAATATGTTTCTTTCACCCTTCAGAGCCACCTGAGCTTGCAGGTAATTAGCTATCAGTGACGACTGGAGGACCCTCTCATCTCCGGCCTGTTTCAGAGTCTATAGGGAGGCCCTGCCACCCAGATCCCCACCCAGCCTCTTTTGTCCCCACTCTGTGCCATCAGGTTGCTTGATGAACGTGGGAATTGGCATTCCTGATGCTCACACCATTCCTGTCCTACCAGCTTGATGATGGGGCGTAGAAAGCAGGTCCCTAAATTTAGATGTCTGGGCCTGGGAGGGAGATCACCCCTGCCCTGGGCTTTCTGTGGGGCAGAATCCTTTTGTCTGAGTGGACATTTCTAGTGGTCCTTCATTTTTAAAATCTTTAGATTTTACATCTTTCTGTTCGGGACCCAGAGCCAGCATCTCCTCCAGCCCTGCCACTGCCCACGTCTGGTTTCGAACTCTGTCTCCTTCTGTGCCCTGTAGTCCATCCGCTCCTGGCCATGCTCACTTCCTTCTCAAACACACCTTCCAAGTGCACCAAGCAGCACAAGGCACAGGAAGAGTCTACCTTCTCCCTTCCCCCTGGCAGGGCCTCAGCAGGCATGAGTTCAGCCTCCCGAACTTCTGGGTTAAGTGATTTCCTGCTGCTGTAACAGAACACCATGGGACGGGGCTTCTAAGCAACAGACAGGCATCACCTCCAATCCTGAAGGTGGATGTGGTATCTAGTGAGACCTGTTTGCTAAGTCTTCACAGGGTGGGAGGGCCCAGGGAGCTCTCTGTGGCCTCCTGAAGGCACTAATTCCACCCAAAAGGACGTTTCCTTCATGACTCAACCACTCCCCAAAGCCCCACTGCCTCAGACTGTCACACACCACATTTCAACATGTGAATTCAGACCATAGCAACAGACTATGCATTTTATTTTTTGCCACCAGAGTGGCCTCCCGCCTGCTGGGTGGCCTGTTGAGGCAGTAGCCTGCCTCTCTGCTCAGTCCATAGCAATGACACGCTGGCACCTCACTTCCAGCGCTGCTCTTGGCCCTGGCCCAGGACTTCCATCGGACTGAGGGCTCCATGCACAGACCTCCACTTTGCTGTCCACACACACCTTTTGCGTGGGCTCTCTGGGTCCAGACTCAGAAGACCTTCTCCACACTGACAGCCCCAGCTTCTCTCATGAGCACTTTCCCTGGAGCTCCAGAGTCAGACCCCCACCCCCTGTGCTGTGGCACCCCAAAGTGCCCCACACATCTCAGCAGACACTCTACCCCTGTACTCTGAGCCTGCTCCTGACTACCCCATGACCTTCCTTCCATGCTCTCCCTGCCCTCGTTCAACTCCTCCACCAAACCTCAGTAGCTCCAGAATCCATCCAGTTTTCTCAAACCTGGCTATTGAACAAACTAAGAGACACTCATCCCTCCACTTCCTGCATAATGAGCTCACTTCCTGCTGGCTGGCTCACCTCCAGTGGCCCCCATCCTCTCAGAGTCAAAACCCCCTCTGTCTGTCTCATCCACCCCTCCTTCGGATCTTGTCCCTGACTGAAACATAATTGGCATTTTGGCTCACTGGCCTTCCAGGTGAACCATGAATACGTCAAGCTCCCTGCTGCCTGGAAACCTCACTCTGCACCAGGACCCCAGAGAGACTCACTCCATCAACCTACTTGAGTTCATGGGTGTTTTCTAGTCTCTGGGACAAGATACCTGAGAAAACAACTTGAAGGACAAAAGGTTTAATTTGCCTTGTGGTTTGGGGGATTCAGTCCAGGGTCAGCTGACCCCAGGGCAGGAACATCACAGCAGAAGGACTGATGGGAGAAGGTACTCGACTCATGGCATCCAGGAAGCAGACAGCAGGGAAACAGCCCAAGAGGAAAGGTCCAGGGACCAGATAGTCCCCAGGGTCACGCCTCCACGGAACACAGACACACCCCAAAGTGTGCCTTGCTGATCACCTAGGTGGTTTCTGAGCCAGTCAAACTGACAAACGTGATAAACCTTCACAGACCTCCACCCACCAGGCCTGGCCAGCATCTGTCCTCTACCACTCGCCTTCCAGCCCAACTCTGTTTTTCTCTGTGGCCTTTATCACTTCCCATCAAGCTGACGGAGACACAGATGGTGCTATAGCTGTCATTTCCTGCACACTTCCCCCTTGTCTTGTTGCAGGATGGCATTTAAGGATTTCAAGGCCCATTTTGACAAAGTGGAGATTTGCAACCTCACACCTGACGCCCTGGAGGAGGACACTCTCCACAGATGGGAGGTGACCATTCACCAAGGAAGCTGGGTTCGGGGCTCCACAGCTGGGGGCTGCCGCAACTTCCTCGGTGGGTGACTCCCTGTCATTCCCGCTACTGTTTCCAAGGGTCCGGCTCAGGCCAGAATATCAAAGGTCAAGACCAGACCTGTGTAGCCAATGTGCATATGTCATATACTCACTGTGTAGCCCAGGCTGGCCTTGAACTTGCAGTAATCCTGCCTCAGCCTCCCACAGGCTGGGATTAGTCACTTTCCTTGGGGAAGCCTGAATTGTGGAGCTGGACTATAGGGTTCAGGATGACGCAGGGAAGAAAGCCATAGAGGCTTAGCAGGAAAGTGGTAAGAATTTTGAGGGGCAACTCCATTTTATCACTTGAGTTGTTTACCTTTTGGGTTGTTAGCAGTACAGGAAACAGAAATCACAAGCCATACCAGATTAATCGGCCGACCCAACTGAAAAGTTCAGAGAAGTAGCACAGGCTTCAGGTGTGTTTCTGTGGGGATCTGGCTCCATTGTTTGTCTTCCTCTGCCCTGCCTTCTTCCTGGGTTGACTTCTTCCCTCATCTGGCCTGCTTTGTAAACGTGGGAGAGCTTCTACCCACACTCAGGCCTTCCTGAGCCTTCTCCAGGCTCATAGCAAGAGCATGGAAGGCCGGCATGCAGGAGTCCCCAACTCCCTCCCACTGGAAATCCAGTGTGGCCTGGTGAATGCTGCGAGCTGAGTGTCTTTGTTCCAATTCTGTGTGGCAAAAGGGACTGTGATAGGCCAGAGTTCATCCTTGGAGCTGGAGTAAGATTCAATCTGCTCAAATGACTCATAACACAAGCTCACTACTTTCTCCCCTGAGCTGCCAACAGAGAAAATTAGAACAATGTTGAGATTGTAACAAAAAAGTAAGGAAACAAATTTTATGAATATGGGGGGGTGGTAGGGTGGGTAGGGCTATGGGAAAAAATGAGAATTGAGTTGTGTCTTATACTGGTACAAATCCCCATTATGGAGTGCAATCATGATGTGTATATTTAATGTACCAATAAAGATAAAAAAAAATTAGAACAGACCTAAGCAGACTAGACCCCGGAGGATGTCCTCTGGATGGATGTGGACAGGAAGAGGGGACACTGGACATACTCGTTGGGGCTCACAGAAAAATATTTCTCAGGTTGGGAATACCTCGTGGGATGAGTCTGGTGGTGGTGTTGGCGTGTGTGTGGGACTGTATGTGCATGTGTGTGTATGTTTATTCTCTGTATTTTTAAGGAAGGGACAATAACCTACACACTTCTTTCACATGGCAGATACCTTTTGGACCAATCCACAGATAAAGCTGTCCCTGTCAGAGCAGGATAATGAGGAGGAAGGATGCACTTTCCTTGTAGCTTTGATGCAGAAAGATCGGAGGAAACTGAAGCGGTTCGGCGCAGACATGCTGACCATTGGCTACGCCATTTACCAGGTAGGGGACCAAAGTGCACTCTGAACCCCCAGGAAGCTGATAACATGTCTGAGATCCACTTGTCTGCGGAACCAAGTGCTGTAGCCCCTAGAGTGCCCTGCTTCCACCACAGAGCCCCGAGGAGCACGGACACCTGAGCAGGGACTTCTTCAGGTACCACGCTTCCCTGGCCAGAAGCAAGACCTTCATCAACCTCAGGGAAGTCTCTGATCGCTTCCAGCTGCCCCCAGGGGAGTATATCCTGATCCCCAGCACCTTCGAACCCCATCAGGAGGCTGACTTCTGTCTGCGGATCTTCTCAGAGAAGAAGGCCATCACCAGGTGAGGCAAGGGTACAGAATCCAGCGCCCTCCTCCTCCGTGGTGCACACAAAGAGGCTACCAGAGGCCACAGCCCTGTCTCGCCTTTGCCATTGTGCCCTTCGGAGCACAGCATTTAAAAGGCTGTACACATCTTCCTGGGGTTCCTTAGGTGAACTGGCCTGACTTCTCCCAAGGTCATTCACAGGGCTGCTTTCCAGATCTTGTCACCAAGACACCATCAGGAAACTTGGGGGGTGGGAGGAATGTGTTGTTTTAGTCACTTTCCTCCTCTCTGAAACACAATACCTGACCCCTATGTCTTTAAGGAGCAGGGGTTTATTTTGGCTCACAGTTTCTGAAGTTTCAGTCCATGGTTGAGCAAAGCAGGCTCCGTCAGGCAGAAACGATGTGGTGCCAGGGTGTGGCGGTGGGAAGATGACCACATCGTGCAGCCAGGAAGCAGACAGAGAAGGGAAGAACCCAGGAGGGAGAGACTCTCCTACGTCGGCCTCCCACTGACCTCTTCCAACCAGCAGACCTCCCAATGAGTACCGTACCTCCGTGATCCAATCACCCTCCCAACGGCCTGCTTGTGTGCACATCAGAAATTTGAGGACAGTGCAGATCCAAACGTGCTATGAGAGGTGCTAGACTTACTTCTGTGCCTGTATGACTGCAGGTTTACAGCGCAACATGTCTTTTTGGCTCTTTTACATGAATGCTGGTAATGTGGTCCACTTCACACTCCCCACACTCTACCCCTATTCACTCCAAGAGTTTCACAAAATCCTTCTGGATCTGTGACTTTTTTTTTTGAGACGTTCAGTAATTCAGGCTGGTCTTGAACTCATTGTGTATCCCAGACTGGCCATGAACTTGCAGTAAACCTACCTCAGCCTTTCACATGCTGGGATTACAGGCATACACCATCATGCCCAGCTATATCCACTGCCTCTATAGAAGATTTCCCATTGCTCCCTTTCAGCATTAGTTGCTCTGTGGTGGAGGGGAAATGGTCTAGACATAAAATCTGTTTCTTTACCAAATGAAACTATTCAAAAAATTGCAGTCAATGGCCAGGACTGGCTCTATACTTTTGCTAGGCAAATCCCCAAGTAGAAGCAGCCGGCACAGAGCTGGGGAGACCTGGCTGTGACACAGCCCACTCCAGCTTCCTGCTGCTCAGTGGGCAAAGGTGATGGGTGGCTGCAAGGAGCCCAGCCGTGCTGATGATAAGAGGCCTGGTTCTTTCTCTCAGCTAAAGGAAGCGATTATCAACCTTTTAACTCTGTCAGGACTGTGTTGTGAGCACTAAAGGGATAAAGGGACCGGGGAGAACTGGCTCAATCTAACTGTTTCTTTTGCTTGTTTTTTGTACCCTCTTCTAGATTTTCATTTTTTGGGGGGGAATGCCTCAGGTTTTCTCCTGTAAGACTGCATTCCTCCAAATGTTTTTCTTGTCAACAAGAGCGGAAGCCTGCCTGCCAGAATTACTTCTTTCCAAACACTGAGGCCCCCCTAAATATGCAGACAGAAAAATGAACAGTTTCCATGTTTTTCCTCTTTTCCTCAAACATAAGCAAACAAACACACAGTCCCTAGTCACCTTTGAGGGGAGGGGCAAGGGTGTGGCTTTCAGCTTCAAGGTTTGTTGTTGGTAGTACTGGTTTTCTTTTCTTCTTTCCTTTTTTTTTCTTTCTTTTTTTTGTTGAGTGGGGTCCCTACTCCACATCCCTATAATCTTTTTAAATCCTCCCCATCCTCAAAAAAGTCAGGGTGGCTGAGTGATGTCTGAGCCCTGTGAATCTCCATTGTGGAGGTCTTGATGGACTGAGTGTGGGTGAGACAGCCCTGCCTGTGGGTTCTTGGAGGCTCCCCACCCACACACCCCCACCTCAATAGCCTTGTTAACCTGCAGCAGGGAAATAGGGAGCATCCGCAGGGCTGATCTTTTGTTTCCAGAGGTCTAGATGTGCAGGCTGTGGTAGAGTGAGGGCTGCCCCCATCTCTTGCTTCCATGTCATCCAGGGTCTGAGATACTGGGGCCAGCGTCAAGGCGTGAGGTGTGCAAACCCCCTGAAAGGTGAGGGGCACCGAGCGAGCAGGGTTCCCCAGGGCAGAGCCGTCCATGGTGGAGCCTTGGTGGGAAACTGCGCCCCACCTGAGGAAGTGTGCTTTCCACCCTACAGGGACCTGGATGGAACCGTAGACATCCACCTTTCTGAGGTGAGTCTTGTGCCCTCGTGAAGGAAGTAGGACATGCACAAAGGCCCTGGGACCGCCCTCCCAACCACGGTGCCCCTCAAAACTCAGGGACAGAAAATGGTGCTTTCATTTAGCAGCTGTGGTTCCAGCCCTGGATGTCAAACTCTGTGCTTTGAGTCCCTCACAGCCCACAGGCCATGGCAGGGCCTTCGGCAGGTGCTTGGCATAAAGCTCTGCATGTCACCCTCTGCCCTTGGGCCTCTGCTCCACCTGAGAGGTGCCTGCTGCTTGTGGAGGAAACAAAATTGCCTTAAAATGTACTTTATTTAGAAAAATAATCAGCCTAAGGAAAAGCAATGAGGCAGGTAGATTCTTTTGTTGTGAGTTCAAGGGACTCCTCCTGCAGTGTGTGTGCTTTGGAGCGGAGGGGCCGGTTCATTTCACCCCAGGACTACGAGACTTCAGGAGGCACAAAGGTCTTCACTGGCTGAAGCTGGCGCTCTAGCTGGCACTGTCACCGTGAATGAACAGGGAAACCAAAGCTCCCCAGATGTGCACTGTCTCCTAGGCAACCATAGAGACAGATTCCTAACCTCCAAGGGTCCACTTTCCCCCTGACAAGGCGGTAACTGCCATCTAAGGTCAGGGCCAGATGGAGGCACAGCAACCCCACCGGCCAGTAGTCAGGGTCAGGCTTCCGGCTTCAGGGGTGTAACTTGGGGTCTTCCTGCCTCAGCTTCCCAGAATGCTGGGATAACGGGGCTGCCACTCCATGTCTGGTTTACCAATCCATTTTCACATCATGCTGTTTGCGGACGTGCTCAAGCTGTCTATGTTCTATTCTGACTACCCTGCCAGCCCAGCCGAGAGGTTGTGGTTACCGACGGGAAGCTGCCTGCTTCATGAGTCACTGGTGAAGGCCAGTTAGGTCTTTGAACCCAGTTTGAGGACAGTCTGTCCCTTGACGTGGGGGAGTGCAGCTGACCCAGACCTTCAGGATCCGGTCCTGAAGAGCCTCTCACAGCCTCCAGACTCTGCCTCTCCAGTCCCGTGTTGACAGGTTCCAGGCACAGTTTAGCCATCCCCCAGGGGTAGCATCGTGATGTGTCTGTGAGGAGGCAGATGGCAGGGCTCTCCCCATGGTCCTCTGGTTGTGTTTCAGCCTCTGCAGCCAACACCTCCTGAGCAGGAAACGGAGGAGGAGCAGCAGTTCCGGGCCCTATTCCAGGGCATTGCTGGTGAGGTAGGAGGCTTGCCTTACCCTTCCCTAGCTAAGGGCTGCCTGGCTTCCCAGCAGGGTGCTGGAGTTTGTCAGAAGCACTCCCTCAAGGCCTATTGGGGCTCTTAGCAATGTGACATCAGTCCTGGTCTCAGAGACCCAGGTACCAGCTTGTCCCAGAGCATCTCACAGCAGTGCACCCCCAATGACAGGGTGATGGAGCCCAAAGCACCTCAGAGCCCCCCAGGGACAGCCTTGAAGAAGTGGCTGCTCCGAAATCACTGCCCAGAAACCCCTGCCATTAAGGTTCTCTCTCACCGCATGTAATAGCACACACCTATAATCCCCGTACTCTGGGAGGCTGAGGCAGGAGGATTGCAATGAGAGTAGCCTGGGCAACCTATCAAGAACTT
This sequence comes from Petromus typicus, assembly GCA_004026965.1. NCBI lineage: Eukaryota > Metazoa > Chordata > Mammalia > Rodentia > Petromuridae > Petromus > Petromus typicus. Next base: position 21,655 of record PVIR01016896.1, read on the forward strand.
GTCTTAAAGTAGACATTGAAAAAGAGCCAGAAAAGTAGTTCAGGGTGAGGGCCCTGAGGTCAATCCACAGTGCCACACATCACACACACACACACACACACACACACACACACACACACACACACACACACGAAGATAATCTCTTGTTCTATAAACTTGACAACCCAGCAGGAGTCCCAGGAACTGTGAGAGCTCAGGGTCAGACATAGGCCACTGAAGAAGAGCAGAACCCCAGACCCACTTCCTGTCCTTGACCCCCAGGGCGTTCCTACTCCTCCATGACTCAGCCCCCTTGGTGGGCCCCGGGGCACTCCTGGGGAGCTGGGCAAGATTCACAAACTCAGGTCTCTTCCCTCTGCCAGACGCAGGCCCATCCCACTGAATCCTCACCCACTCGTGGGGCGGAGCTCGTGGGGCGGAGCCTACACCAGGGAGCCCCTGATGGCCAGCGACTTCACAGCCGTGATGAACAAGCAGGGCAGGGGCCCAGGTCCACAACCTGGGCTGGAGACTGGGCGTGTGCCCAGTTCTACCACAGCGGGAGAGTGACTGCCTCTCCCAGCAGGGCACGGTGAGGGTTGAAGAGGGGGACAGAAGCCCGACTTCAGGTGTGTTCAGAGAACGCTGAAGGAGGCTGGTGCTGGACGTGTCCAGGTCACAGCCAGTGTGGTAGGCTCTGAGTTTCACACAAGGTACATGTGCCAGGGACAGAAGTTAACAAAAGCAGAGATCAGGGTACGGAGTGAGGTGGAAACAGGAGATTCATTCAGTTTTCATTAATGACAAAAAGCGCTCTGGATAGGCTTCATCCTGAGGAGTCTCAGCCTGTCCTGGAGGAGCCAGCATGTGGCTCCGCCTCCCCAGTCAGTGTGGGCGCAGGCCGGCAGCACCTGCACCTTTGTGTTTTTTCTTTTTTCAGTATTAGACAGTGAACCAAGGGCCTTTGCACTGAGCTACGTGACTGCCCACATTCTCCTGTGCATGAAAACCACCTGGGCAGCCAGGAGAACTGCAGGCTCCGCCCTGCAGGTTCAGGACAGAACCCAGGGCTTTGCTGCAGGATGCAGGGCTTACTGTGCTGCCTGGATTGATGGCTCTGAAATTCACTCTGAGGGGTTGTAAATGTCCTTAGTGAACTGTATTACAGTGAGCTGTATTTCTTTCACCTTAGTGGTGCCTGGGGTTAGCCCAGAAGTGGGCTTTCTCCAGAGCTCTCCAGACGATACTGCAGGGAGAGGTGTGGAGACTCACAAGCCCTGCCTGTCCCTCCAGTACTTCAAGTCTGCCAGGAGCTAGCCCCACAATATTCCTCCTCTGTGGGACGCTGGGCATCACGTCTCCTGCCAGGGTCTTTCTGAGGTTGGCCAGGCCTCCCTAGAAGCCAGCGGGCCACAGCCACCAGGAGATGGGCACAGTGCCTGCAGTGGGGTGCTGGGGCTGTGAGGGGCTAATGTCTCCACTTCCGCAGGACATGGAGGTGACAGCAGAGGAACTCGAATATGTTTTAAATGCTGTGTTGGAAAAGAGTAAGTGCTACAGCCATTGGGGACCCAGGGCTCTCATGGAGGGGATAAGTGTGGCGCCTCCCGGTCCCTCCTGCTCCTAGGGCCCTGTGCTCCTTCCCAGGACCTGTTTCCTGGGGGATGACTTTAGGGAAGCCTTACAAATAGTGACACAGTTGAATTCCTGATTTTAAAAACAATGCTAGTCAGGCTGTGCTGTGTGCCCTGTGCCTGTCTGTAATCCCAGCCCTCTGGGAAGCTGAGGCAGAAGAATCACAAGCTCAAGCCTAGCCTGAGCAACTTAGAGAGATTCTGTATCAAAAATTTCTTTTAAAAATCAAGAATGTAGTTCAGTGTAAAGGCACTGGGTTAAATTCCCAGTACTGCATGCAAGTGCACCCACATGCACGCACACGCATGCACACACGAGTGCACACACGCACACACACACACAAACACACAAAGTTTATGATAGAAAATTCTTTTTAAAAATGGCAGAAAAGTATAACTACAAAGATGAAAATCACCAATTGCCTCACCACCCATAAATAACCACCATGTACACATGTGTGTCTCTGAGTCTCTATGCTGTCTATGTAGTCCATGTATATATACAGAATCCATTTTGGGACATTTTTATCACTCCAAAAATAATTTCCTATTTCCCTCTTGCTTTTCCCACAGCCTCTAACAACCACTCATCTACTTTCTGTCTTTATGGATTTGTCTGTTCTGAACAATTCACATAAAAGGAATCTAGGGAGTCAGGGATATAGCTCAGTGGCACCTCACTTGCCTGGCAAGTGTAAGTCCTAAGTTCGATCTGCGGTACCAACAGCAAAAAATAAAAGGAATCTGGGAATCATCGACTCCCAGACCTGCAGGAACAGAGCCTGCAGTTTTTCTACTGCACAGTGTTTAAGATTCATCGGAGTTGTGCAGTGTGATGGGCTTCATCCTTTGTATGACTGAGTAATATTTCAGTGCATGGCTCCCTCAGGACCCCACAGATTTTTGGAAGACAGTGGTGCTCAGTGCTGTACTGCCAGCATCATCCACAGATTTGTGGACTATTATAAGCAATGTTCCAGTGAACATGTGTGTACCAGTTCTTTGGGTGGCATGTGTTTTCATTTATGTATGTGGTGGAGAGAATTTTTGTGTTCCATGATGACCCTGTGCCTTGTGTTCTGAGAAATTACCCCAAAGGGACTGGCTACATTTCTACCAATAGAGTGTTCGAACCTTCTCAGTGATTTTAAACCCTGCCTTAAACTTGACTTTAATGAGCAGGTCCTTAGACATCCAGATTCTTTTTTTTTAGGGTTTTTTTTTTTTTTTTTTAGGTTTTTTGAGACAGGGTCTGCTTTTGTGGTTCAAGCTGGCCCTGAGCTCAGCCTCAAACTCACATCACAATCCTCCTGCCTCTGCCTCCCGAGTGCTGGGATTACAGGCATGAGCCACCACACCCGGCACTGTGGTATGTGGTACTGGTTGCTTCTGGGTGTGAGTCTCCACACCCAGTATTGTTATGTGGTTACCGGGGAATCGAACCCGGGCCCTTGCGCTTGCAAGACAGGTGCTGGAACCACTGAGCTAACTCCCCGGCCCGACATCCAGATTCTTAAGGATTATATATCATGTGGACTAATTTACTGGTAATTCCCTTCCATTGAGTGTCTATATCATTTTAAAATTCTGCCATTAGTAACCCTATGATAAAAACTTATGTTTTTTTTTGTTGTTGTTCAGATGAACTAGTACTCTCTCTGTTCTGCTTTTTGTTTTGTTTTTCTTTCTTTGTTTGTCTTTCTGTTTGCTTTTGTAGGGTTTTTGTTTGTTTGTTTTAGAGCTGGGGACTGAATCCAGGGTCTCATGGGTCAGGTGAACTCCACCACTGAGCTACATCCCAGCCTGGCATTTGCATGTTTAAGTCTTGTTGCTGTAAATTTCCCCTCTGAAAGGCCATGTCAGCATGGAGAGCATCATAAGAGAGTGTCCATGTTGTGACTCTGGGATCTCAGAGCTGGCCACACTTCGGGGTTCTCAGCAGAAAGGAGCATGGGTCTGTCCTACCAAGTCAAGTGAATTCTGTTTGCATCTGTCATTCTAGAAAAGGACCTCAAGTTCAAGAAGCTAAGCTTGACCTCCTGCAAGAACATCATTTCTCTGATGGATGTATCCTTCCAAACCATTCACTGTCATGCAGGCCAAGGCTTCCTATTCATACATATTCTGGGGATACCACGTGCTCAGCCAATAGGAAGACTTCACAGGAAAGACCTAGATACTAGGAGTTTAGGACCCTCCAGTGGGGAGAAGGTAGCCAAAGAGACTTGAGAGTCATGCTGGCACTTGGGGCCCCATCCAGTACAATGAATAGGCTGCTGTATGTTTGTGCAAACCTTCAGGTGGCCCCTCCCCAAGTTGCCCCGTCTAATTCTCCCATCAGAGATACAGTTCAGTCATTAAAGTCTATGCCACCAGGCCAGACATCAGCCTCCCCTGTGGGTCCCACAGCAAGCTTCAATTGCTCCCTTAACCCATGGGGCCAGACCAGAGGCAACGGGAAGCTGGACTTCAGTGAATTCCGGATGTTCTGGGACAAGCTGAAGCAGTGGACTGTATGTGAGCAAAGCAGGGTGAAGGCGGAGGCTAGGATCAGGGAAGGAGTTGTCATGGTAGAATCCTGACGTTTAACAGAAAGAGGGCTGGGCGGAGAGTGGTTCAGTGGCCACATGTTAGCCTTGTATGTGTGAAGACAAGTTCAGTTAACACTGGAGAAGAGAAACAGAGAAAGAGAGAGACAGAGACAGAGACAGAGAAGAGAAAAGCAGACAGAGGGCCCAGCCCGACGTTGCTCCTGTAGCCTGGGGTGGAGCTGGGATTTCTTCCTAGGCAGCTGTCACCCAGTGACTGTTGTCACGTCGCCTGCTGGGCAGTGTCTCCTCATCCTCGCACTCTCCCTCCAGAACCTGTTCCTCCAGTTTGATGTGGACAAGTCCGGCACTATGTCCTCCTATGAGCTGCGGACGGCACTGAAAGCTGCAGGTACAGGAAACCCTGGGGTGATAGTGCTGCCTGCTGTAGACATTTGCTTGCCACCCGAGGGAGTGGTAGGCAGGAGCAGGTCTCATGCCACTGAAAGCTGAGTCTCTGAGTGGCACGGATACTTCTCAAGGTCACAGTGCCCACGGTGACCTGGCAGTTCTGGCACCAGAGCTCCTTTGCTCATGCCAGGCTCTTGTTCTAAATCACAGTGCACATCAATAGGAGTTTTTAAAAACTTTTTTTTAAATGTAAATCTTTATTGCCACATGATGAATACACATTATCATCACATTCAACACTGCGAGTCTGTGCCAGCATATGACATGACTTGATTCTCATTTTTCCCCTTCCCCCACCCACCCTGCAACCCTCCATCCCCTGTATTCATGAGCTTTGTTTCCTTTTTTATTACTATCACATTCTTTTTCCCCTCATTATTTACCCCTACAACCTCTTTCCTTTTAAATATTTTTTATTTTACAATATCAACTTATATACTGCAACTCATTTACATCTTCATTTTCTCATACCAGAGAAAAGATATGATAATTACACATCTGTGATCTATTTATTTCACTTATGAGGCTGTCCTGAAGATACATCCATTTGAGTACAAATGACTCAATCTTATATTTTTAATGGCAGGATAATACTCCATTCTATAAAAGAACCACATCTTCTTTATCCAGTCTCTGGTTGATGGACATTTTGGTTGTTTCCAAGATTTAGCAATCACAAACTGAGCTGCTATAAACATGGGTGCACATATGTTGTTGTGATATGATTCTTTTAATTCTTTTGTGTATATACCTAGCAGAGCGATGGCCGGGTCAAATGTGACCTCTAATCCTAGCTTTTTGAGGAATCAGATCAGCAGGAATTTTTAGGAATGAGCTTGTCTTGTCCTCTCAGCCCCTGGCCAAGATTTCTGGCCAACACAGGGACACAGGACTCTTCGGGGGCCACCGCAGTGCTTCCAAACCTCTAAGTGAACCTCTGTGATGATCCTTATCACAGCTGGACAGAGCATGGCTCCCTGTGGTTTGGGCAACCATGTGCCACTCCACCTATCCCCTGAGCCCTGTCCCCAGGCCTGCCAGCAACAGGCTCTGAATTCAAAGCATGTGACTCAGTTGATAAGCAGCTACTTTCCCTGAAGGACAGGCTCCCACGGACATACCACCATGTGGTAGTCATGGGTTGGGAGGCTGGTCTTGGGGACTCAGGGTTCTGTGCACCAGCCATGCTTTGGGTGGCTTCTCTGCAACCTGAGCCTAGTACACTATAGACGGGGGTTTCTACAGCTCACAGCACAGTCCTTCCCAGGGCACCAGTTGTCTGGGATGCACCCAGGTGGTGGACAAAAATCAGATGCATTATCAGAATGGGGAATGCCACAGCTGAGGCCGTGCCTGATTCTCCAGAGCAGGAGGGCTGAGCATGACACCTTGACTTGGAGAGGGGAATTCCATTACCCCAAGTCCTGCACCATTGTGTGGGCTCCAGAAACTGCTCTGGGGCTCACTGGCCTCCCCCTCTAGCTGGAGTCTGGAAGAGGAGGCAAGAAATGTGGACTTGACCATCTGTGAACACATGAGCTGGATGGGAGACAGAACGCAGCTCCTAAGAGCACAGATTAGCAATTAGCAGCTGGGTACTCCTCGGTGGTGAGAGGCTGCCTAGTGCAGGTTCTGTCCCCAGAACCACAAACATGAAATAAAGCAGCATATGTTAGAAGTCAAAACACTACACATGGGATCGAGAAGAAACTGTTGTGTCTAAACCTGTATCTAACAGGTGAGAAGCTGAAGCCAGAGAAGGGAAGCTACACACAGCCCACAGCCAGGACAGCACCGGAGCTCCAGTGGACTCCTGGCTGTAGCCCGGTGCCACCCACCGTGGTGCCAGACAGGAAGGAGCCTGCACAGTGTCTTCGTGGGGCAGCAGGGCCCCTCAGAGACATGTTCTATGTTGAAATACCGAAGGGTATTTACACAATGTATTAGTTACTTTTCTCTTGTTGCTAAGACAAAATACTCAATTAAAAGGGAAGGGCGCATTTGGTTTACCATTCCTAGGGGTTTCAGTCCGTAATCAGCTGGTACCAAGGTAGGGATGGTAAACAGCCACTCCAGGGGACCAAGTAGCAAAGGCAGCAAAGGAGGGAGACTTCTCTGAGTCTTTCTGCCTCCTTTATCCCATCCTGACTCCTGGGACGAGGATGGTGCTAAACCTCTGTTTCACCTATAGTGGCTCGGTAGTCACACGCCCTTAATCCCAGCATCACACATTCCAGATTCAGCTCTCTGTGAGGAAGCAAGTCCCCCCACACCTGCCCAAGGCTTCGGAGCAACATCTAACAAAACCTAAATGCACACTCAGCAATCGGCCTGGAACTCTCTGTGGCAGGTGCCTGCAGGGACAGCTGCTGCAGGGGCTGTGTGTGACTCAGACGCGCCTGGCGAGGTCCACTCAGCGAGGCCTCTCAGAAAGCCAGCAAGACCCCGGGCATGCAGTTGTCCAAAACTATGAGCTTCTTACACATGCAGGCTCCCTCAGTGCTCATGTCCCCAGCACAGACACACCCACACCTGCATACAGACCAGGGAATCTCGGCTCCGTGGAGCAGACACTGCCTTTGTGACAGTTTACCTTCAGCCACGAGGAGCACTGGCATGGAGGACTCATGGGCCAACATGGCCACTCCTAGGCTCCTGTCCCTCCACAGGCTTCCAGCTGAGCAGCCACCTTCTGCAGCTGGTTGTGCTCAGGTATGCGGATGAGGAACTCCAGATGGACTTTGATGACTTCCTCAATTGCCTGGTGCGGCTGGAGAACGCAAGCCGTGAGTATGGGGGTGGGGTGTCAGGACGTGTTTAGTCACCTCCCCAAGCATATGAGAAACAACTGGAGGGCCGGGGACTTAGCTCAGTTGTTCTAGTCCCTGCCTTGCAAGCACAAGGTCCCAAGTTCAATCCCCAGTAACCACATACAACAATGCCGGGTATCCTGTAACTCCAGCACTTGGGAGGCAGAGACAGGAGGATTGCTGTGAGTTTGAGGCTCATCTGGGCTACATACAAAGCCCAGGGCCAGCCTGAACTACAAAATAAAACTTTGTCTCAAAAAAAAGAAAGAAAGAAACAACTGGAGCTGGGCACAGTGCCTTGTACATGTAATTCCAGCACTCTGGGAGGCTGAGACAGGAAGATCACAAGTTCCAACCCATCCTGAGAAATTTAGTGCAACTCTGTCTCAAAATAAAAAAAGGGGTGGGATGTAGCTTAAGGCATGAGCCCTTGGATCAACCCACAATGTTAAGGAAAAAACTGGCAAAATACAGCAAAGATGGGCCTATCTTTGTCTCCCCCTTCCTGGGGTAATCAGAGCAGACCCTAGGAATTGGAGATTCCATGACTTCTCTCTTCTCAGCTGATTGTCCCCTTCTCAGCCCTTCATGCCTTCTCCTTCCTGGCCCACTTTGGCTTATCTTCTAGTAAAGGAGAGCCAGGGAAGATGCCCTCAGACTCTAGCATCCTCACTGTACATCCACCAGGAAACTTGTACAAGGCTACAGCTTTGCCCCAGTGTGATTTCAACTTTTAACCATAGAAATTGTCAGCCATGCATTTAAAGACAGAGAATAACAGGCACTTCACAAACTGCTATGTGTGACAACCCCTAAGGGAGTTTAAAAACTGTTATGATGGGCTGGGTGAGGCTCATTGGCAAGGCCCTGCCTGGCATATGCCAGGACCTGGGTTCCACCCCACATACCACTTACAAAAAGGTTGTGGTGACCAAGTTACAGGCAGAGCAGTTAGGTTACACTCTCACGGGTGGAAATTCATAAAACACGACACACAACATCAGGATTTACAAAAGTTCCCCGGAAGTTTCCAACATTACGCATCCAGCCTCAGCAGGTCTCCCTCCAGTGCACACCTGCCCCTGAATTACTCAGTACCAGATCCTGGAGATCCTGTCTCACATCTGCAACATCTCCAATGGGTAGGCTGGCAGCCATGGCCTCCAGGGGCTCTGGGACTCCAAATGGTTAAGACAGGGACATTTGGAGCCTGGAGCTTGCCAACCACTGCATGGGGTAGGTAGCAGTCTGAGTTGCCACCCAGGGCCACTGTCCTGCTGCAGCAGTTGAAGTTCCTTCTGTCTGTCCTGACCTATGACTGTGTCCGACGATCCCTGTTCCCACCAGAGGGAGCAGCTCCCCTACAAGTGGCCTTCCACTAGCTGAAGGGTTGGGCTCACTGTGACACCTTTTTGTCTCTCCCCTCAGGAGTGTTCCAGGCCCTCAGTACAAAGAGCAAGGACTTCATCCACCTCAACATAAATGAGGTATGGCCACTGCTGGTGCTTCTCCAAAAGCGTTGCTGAACCAGCATCAGGAAGGGTGACAGTATGGTAGCTGATATTTCTGAGATGCTGTTAACTTGTCTCAAGGATTACATCCACGCTAAATGCCAGTGGAATCCCCATTATACAGAGGTGCAAACTGAGGCCCAGGGAGATGGATCACCTTAAATGGAGATGTGAACACCACACCTTCTTGACCAGCTCCTCTGTCTGCCTTCTTGCTCAAGATCTGTCCCCTCCCCCTCACATAGCTCATCCTGCAACTTCTCTGATATATATGTGAGTGTGTGTGCATGTATATGTGTATATGTGTACACACACCTCAAACCCTGAGAAATACAAGACTTTGGCCCATCGTAGGACCTGTCCCACCAATGACAGGGCTTGGAGTGTATAGATGGTTTTCTGTGGCATGCAGAGAACATTTGGGGTTTCATGTGTACTGCCACCTGGATGCAGGCCACGGAACTTTCCCAGGGCAGCTGGTGAGGATGCAGAGTACAGGTCCCACCAAGCCTTGCTGTTTTGGAATCTTGTTTCTAGGGACCCTGTGATTGTTGCCCGTAAGAAGTCTGAGGACTGGTCATTGTTCTGCCCAAAGGTCACTGGGAACTATGCTATGATTTCCTTCAAGTTTTCAATTTTTCTTTCCTCTTTTTCATTCACGCTGTGTCTCTCTGTCCCATTTTGCTGTCCCTCTGGTGAGATGGTAGTGATCAGACTGCCTGGGCCTCCTCCATGTCTTTTGCACATATGTAGACCATGCGCTTCCTTCGCAGCAGCCCTGCTGTGACAGAGACTCCCTGGGCATGAGAACCTCTCACCACAGAGAAAAGCTTCTCACATTGCAGTGCTGGGGAAACTTGGTGAGGGATGTTTCCCACTACCCTCAACAGGGAGAGAACACATTCTATCATCCCACTTCCTTACTATCTGTGCCTGATGTAAGGACTTTTAGAGAACTTAAAGAGCTGAAAATTTGTTAATTTTTTTTATTTGGCCTCACATGGAAGCAGATGTCCAGCTTTGCAGGCAAATGATCAAATGGTCAGAGTTCCCACGTCATTAGCAAACTGGGGCTTTTCCTGACACTGGAGAGATAAGCTCTTGTCTCTTTCTCTTTATTTCCAGTTCATCAACTTGACAATGAATATTTGAGTGACCTGACAAAGATGCAGCCTGTCCTGCTGTGTCTTGGCTTTGGGACCATGAACCTCACAGCTTCTCTGGCACAGAACGTCGGGCCCAGCTCCTCCCTCTACCACCAGCCCTCCTCCTCTCCATCTCCATCCGAAGAATGAAACAGACTCAGCCTCATTCCCTGATCCTGTGAGAGTTCACACTTTGTAAAACCACTCTCTTAGGAGGGTGGACCAGAGGAGGAGGGACCTTCCTCTTTCCCTCCTTGCTCGCTTTCATAATTATGCAAAGTGCCAGCACCCAGACTCTGCTTCCATGTGGCGTTCACCATACTGCTCAGACATCCTTCGTACGACAGAGTTCTAGCACACGTGCCTGTGTGAGATGAGCTGAGATGAGAGGAGGGAATGAGGGTGTGAGGTCATAACTAATTGCTAATAACTAATCACGTATCTGTTAGGCAATGTCATCCCACTCATAGGAGAAGAGCAGCAGGAAAGCTCTACACCTTTGGCTGGGATGAGTTCTGTCCAGTCCAGACATTCTCCATGCCCTGAGCCTGTGGGTCAGAAGAACCAAGTGCTGTGCTGTTTCTTCTCCGGGAGTCCAGAGGCTTTTACTCCCCTCCACCATGAGGGAAGAAGCTTCTTTAGAGCTCCCAGACACGGAACAGAAAAGAACTACTGAGCTGGGGAAATGGAATAGAGGTTGAAAAAGTGCATAGTCTCTCTCTCTCTCTCTCTCTCTCCTTCTCTTTTATTTTTTTGCTGTTGTACTGACAACAGAGGATGCAGAAAATGTGGAGTGCAGTGCGTGCCAAGAGGGAAGGGGGAGAACAGTTGGGGGGAAATTCAAGTCAGAGCCCTGAACCCTCCTCATAACAAAGAATGCTTGTACCCAACAGCATAGCTTCAATGTTTATGAAGCAAAACAAAATATAGTTGAAAAAAATAATTCTAGTCAGAGTATAATACCCCACTGTTAATTATTAAGAGAATAACTAGACAGAAAATCAATAAAAACAAAAGATTTGAACAAGCCTATCAACCAGCTTTACTAACGTTTGTAAAACAATCTGGCCCATAATAATGAATACAGATTTCTTTCAAAAGTACATGGAATAGGAGCAAGGAATTTAGCTCAGTGGTTCTGGTGCCTGTCTTGCAAGCACAAGGACCCAGGTTTGATCCCTGGTAACCACATACCATACTGGGCATTGAGACTCACTCCCAGCATCAACCAGTACCACATACCACAGTGCTGGGCGTGGTGGCTCATGCCTGTCATCCCATTACTCGGGAGGCAGAGGCAGGAGGATTGCTGTGATAAGTTTGAGGCTGAGCTCGGGGCCAGCCTAAACTATAAAACTAGACCCTGTCTCAAAAAACCTAAAAAATAAAAATTTTTAAAAGTACATGGAATAATCTCCAGCTTAGACCATATACTAAACCATAATATATTTAAAATAATTTAAATCATTCCAAGTATGTTCTGCAGGCACAAATGTATTAAATAAGAAATAGAAAATGGAAGGAATTTGAGGAATCTTTAAATATTTTTAGAAACTAACTCACTTCTAAAAAGGTCATGGGTTTAAGAAAAGAATCATAGTAAAAATCAGAAATATTTTGAACTGAACAGAAAAAAATATAACACATCAAAATTAGCAAGACAGGGCAAAGCAGGACCTAAAAAATTTAGAAAGCTCTCAATAGATAATTTAAGCTTTCAGTTTAAGAGGAGAAAGAGACAGAGACAGAGTGGGAGACAGAGATGGGTTAGGGGGCCTTAAACCAAAAGGGTAGAAGGGAGGACCAGAAGGGATTTAGCTCAGTGGTTGGTTCCAGCATCTGCTTGGCAAGTGCAAGATCCTGAGTTCGATCCCCAGTAACTACATATCACAATGCTGGACGTGGTGGCTCACGCCTGTAATCCCAGCACTCAAGAGGCAGAGGCAGGAAGATTGCGATGAGTTCAAAGCTGGCCTGGGCTACATAGTGAGTTTGGAGCCAGCCTGAACTACAAAGTGAGACTCTGTCTCAAAAAAAATGAAAGAGGACATCACTGGTGACTACACAGAAATTTGAAGACTAAGTGAATATTATGAACAATTTTCTGCCAACATATTAGGCAACTCAGATGAAATGAAAAAATGTCCAGAAAGAAAGAAATTAACAAAACTGATTTGAGGAAACTGAAAATTCTGATTAGGATAAAGAAATTGAAATAATAGTTTAAAAATCTTCCTGTGAAGAAATGCCCAAATCAAGATAACTTAACTGAGGTCTATGCCATATTTACCAAGCTTACCTGATTCCTTTAAAGTGTAGATAGGAAGAAGGAAGACTCCTCAACGTAGTCTACAACCTCGTATTGTCCTAACAAAGCCAAAGACATACCAAAACCACAGACCAGCATCTGCGTATTGCAATGTTACCAATCCAAATCCAGCATCATGTAAAAAAAAAATTTGCATATTATGGAGCTAGGCATGGTGGTGCAACCTGAAATTCCAGCACCCAGGAGACTGAAGCAAGAGGATTGTTGTGAGTTCTAGTCCAGAATGCATTAATAGCAAGTTCAAGGCCAGCCTGAACTATACAGTGTGGCCCTGCCTAAAAAAAAAAAAAAAAAAAAAAAAAATACACCATGATCAAACAGAATGTATCCCAGGAATGTGAGGGTGGTTTAACATCCAAAAATCAATGATTACAACATATAAATAATGCATTAAAAACCTCAAGACCATCTTAGTTGACAGCAGAAAAAAATGCCCTCCAAATCCAACACCATTCATGATATAAAATGTTTTGAAAACTAAGAACCAATGGAAACTTTCTTGAATTTACTAAGGGTTTCAGTGAAAAGCCTACATGTGGCATCAAACTTAATAGTAAAAATATAAATAGACTGAGAATAAGGCAAAGGTATCACTGCTCACTATATTAAGCAAGAAAGGCAAGGAAACACAGACAGATTGGAAAGTAAACACTAAGTCTGTCTTTATTCACAAGCAGCATGAAAGTCCTAAAGATAATACAAAGAAACTGCAAAACAAAACAAAGATACATAAAGAACCAAGAATATTTCTTGGTTTCAAAACTTACTATAACCAAGAGAGTTTGGGCAGAAGAAAACACATGCAGATGAACTGAACAGGCCAGAAATAAACTTACTTTTATGGTTAGTTGATTATTTACAAAAGTGTTGAGTTCACTCCACATAGGAGAAGACAGACCTTAACAGATGTTTCTGGTACAACTAACTGGGTGTCTGCACAACCATAAACATAAACAAAAAGGAGGAGAAAAAAAGGACTCAGTCTGTTATGTCACACTACACACAGTAATCGTGTATTACACCAAAATGGAAGTGCTAAAATTATCAATATTCTACAGCAAAACATAGGAGTAAGCCCTTGTGACCTTGGATTAGGCAAAGAGTTCTTAGATATTACATCAAAAGCATGACTCATAAAAGAAAAATTTGGTAAATCATACCTCATTGAAATTAAAATATTTACCTTTTTTTTAAAGTGCAGTTTATGAAAAGAAAAGCCACAGGCTGGAGAAAATATCCACAAATTGTATCTTTGGTAAATGATTTGTATACAGAATACATAAGAACTTAGGTTTAATAAAAAGACAAAATCAATTTCTTTTTTTGAAACAGTGTCTCACATTGTAATTCAGGCTGGATCTGAGCTTAGCCTTGAATTCACAGCAGTCCTCCTGCCTCTGCCTTCCACGTGCTGGGATTACAGGTGTGAGCCACCACGCCAGGCACTGTGGCATGTGGTACTGATTGCTGGTTGGGTGTTAAGTCTCCATGCCTAGCATTGTTGTATGTGGATACCGGATCAAACCCAGGACCTTGTGCTTGCAAGACAGGCACCAGAACCACTGAGCTAAATTCCCGACCCCCAAATCAATATTTTAAATGGGCAAAGATTTCAACAGATTCTTCTCCAAAGGAGATATGTAAATAGCAGGTAAATACATGGAATGATAGTTTGCATCATTAGTCATTAGAAAAACATACATGCACACAACATCATGAGCTACCAAAGCATATAAAGAGAACTGACACTATGCATTGGTGAGAAAGTGTAGAAACAGGAAACTTTGTCCTTATTATAAGAATGTAAAGTGATGCAGTCATACAGACATATAGTTTAGTGAGTCCTTTGAAAGTTATACAGTAGGCATATGAATTAACAATTCCACTTCGATTTCTCTGTCCTAGAAAATAAATGGCAATTACATGTACATTACACAAAGATTTATATATGAATATTCATAGTGTTATTTATAAAGCTCAAAACTGAAAATCATTCATTGAATAATGCATGGATAAATAAACTCCTTCAATGAAATTATTTCACAATAAAAAAGAAGCAGACTGGGCCAGAGATATAGCTCAGTGGTTCCAGCATCTGTCTTGTAAGCACAAGATCCCAAGTTCGATCCCTGGTAACCACATACCACAGTGCCAGGAGTGGTGGCTCATGCCTGTAATCCCAGCACTCAGGAGGCAG
>PVIR01016897.1:0-36154 GCA_004026965.1 Petromus typicus
CATTGTCTTTGTCTATTTTAAGTTGTTCTGGAAAAGTACCAAAGACTGAGAATTTATAAAGTATAGATGTTTATTTTTTATAATGCTACAAATAAAGAAGTCCAAGATCAAAGCTACCAGCATCAGGGGAGGATGTTTTTGCTACATCAATCCTGGCAGAGGGCAGAAGGACCAGAAAAATCTGAGAACTTCATGCTTTCATCTAGAACCCACTTGTGAAGTGACTAACCCATCCCTGTGGTGACAAATTCATTCCTAAAGGAAGAATTCTCATGACCTCATTACCTCTTAGAGGCCCCGCCTCTTCATAGTGTGACATTGGAGGTTAAGTTTTCAACAGATGAACTTTGGGGACATATTTGATCATAGCATTCCACCACTAGCCCTCAAAATTCACTTCTGTCTCACATATAAAATACATTAATTCTATCCTGGTGGCCTGAAAGGTCTTAATTTGTTCCGGCATCAACTCAAATGTCAAAACCTAAAGTCTCTTAATTCAAAAAATGCAAATTAAGGGCTGGGGATTTAGCTCAGTGGTTCCACCATCTGCTTTGCAAATGCAAGGGCCCAGGTTTGATCCCCAGTAACCACATACCACAATGCCAAGCATGGAGACTCTGCCCATCAGCAATCAGAACCACATACCACAGTGCTGGGCATAGTGGCTCACACCTGTAATCCCAGCATTTGAGAGGCAGAGGCAGGAGGATTGCTGTGAGTTGGAGGCTGAGCTCAGGGCCAGCCTGAACTACAAAAATCAAGACTCTGTCTCAAAAAAAAAGCAAATTAAAACAACACTGAATGAGATATCATATAATCAGGAACAAATCATGGCAGGGCTGTGGGGGAAAAAGAATCTTTCTCTGATGGTGGGAATGTAAATTGATATAATCACTATAGAAATCAGTATGGAGATGCCACAAAACCCCTAAAACTAGAGGTTCCATTTGAACCCATGGAAGCAGCACTTTTCTAAGTGTCTTCTCAAAAGCGTTCAAAAGCATCATATCACAGGGATATATACATAAGCATGTTTATAGCAGCATAATTTCTAATAGCTAAATTTTGGAAAAAGTTCATCAATAGCTGAATGGGTAGAGAATATGGAATTTTATATACAGTGCAGTGAAGAAGGATAAACTTAGGAATAAACATAAGGGTAAACTTAAGTCACTTGTAGGTAAACGGATGCAGAAAGATCCCTATACCTCAGGGTATAATGTTAAGTGAAATAAATCAGACACACAAGTTTACATACCACATTGTTTTTCCTATGTGAGAAACCCAAAGGGTAACTAAGGAGTAAAAAAGAGGGTAGATAATGGAAAGTAGGAAGTACTCAAGGAAAGTAGGAAGAATGTACTCAAATTGGAAAGGAGACAGGGAGACGGAAAAGGGAAGGGAAGCAAAGGAGAAGAATAAAAAGAGAGTGTGGAAGAGAAAAAATGCAAGCAAAAATTTTGTAAATCAGGAGGAGAATGATTGGGGGAGGAGAAAGGGACGGGAGGAAAAAACCATATTAGGTACAGTACAAATTCTCTATGATGAATGTGATCGTTATGTATGGCAAGTACATACTAATAAAATTGTGTTTAAAAGACTGAGGCACTTTGATTTCCAGGCTACAGCATATCAGAAAATAAGTGCAAATCCCCAGCACTCTGATTTGCATTTGCCAGTCTAACATATCTGGTGTTCGGGATGATGATTTGGTCTTTGAGTGTGATCTCAGTACAGGGTTATTCAAGCAGCATCTTTCCTCATGCTGTCGGTGAAGTAGAAACCATGAAGCATCATTATTGACATCGCGAGAGTTTGGGAAAGACTTTGTAGAAGAGTAGACTGTCTGGACAAAGAAGAGAGGTTCTGATCTCCTTGGGGTCTGGAGGAGATGTCCGCCTGGGCAAAAAGGCTCTAGATACAGATTCACCTGGAACAGTGCAGCCAATTTCCCTACACCTGCATTTTTCATCTGCAAATAAAAATGGGAACACGTGGCTCATTGATTTAAATAAGTGGATGGGCATGAGAAAGCCAAAATGGGAACAAATTAAAGAGTAAAATAAAGGGAAGATGGTGGCCGGAAACAAGGAGGTAGACTTTTTAGAGAAGAAAGAAGCATGAAGTATGAGGGAAACAAGGTAAAAAATGATCAAAATACAATATGAGATATGAAATATACATATATATTCCTAATATATTCCCCAGAATGAATGTAATTATTATATAGTACAAACATATACCAATAAAATTGATAAATTTGTTCATATGAAATTCATTAATATAAGTCAACCAGTGCTCAGTAGCTGCTGGTTTCCTTGCTTGTCCGTATCCTACTCCCATTCCAGGGGCTTTGGCATTGAGTAAGAAATGTTGTATTGCTGTTTGTTAGAAGGCTGTCCTCAGACACACTACCCCAGGAAGGAGGGACTGCCAACCTGCCCTAGGCCATAGTGACTAAGATCCTTGAATCTCTATGAACCTCAGTTTCCTCCATGTACAGTGCAGACTTCACAGAATTGTAAAGATTGTTGAAGTCACTTGATTTTGCTTAAAAGGGAGACCCGCTGAAGATGCTCAATAAATTTTAGTGCTTTCTCCTCTCAGCCTTATCTCCACTTGTAAAAATATTTCTACCCATGAAACTGACTTCAAATACCATATATACTGTAAAGAGAATGCAGAATGAACACCAAACATGAAAGGCAAGCTCTTACTGCAGAACTACAAATGCCAAGTGATCCCACTCACTTATATGTAGAATCTAAAAAAGGCAAACACGGAAGCAGAGTGTAGAATGAGTGGTTACCAGGAGCTAGGAAAGGATGGAATTAGAGATATCTGTCAAAGCATGCAAAATTCTAGTTTTCCAGGGATAAAAAAGTCCAGGACCTCTACTACATAATATTCTGATTATAGTCCACAGTAATAAATCATGTGTTTAAAATAGCTGAGTAAATTTTACATGTTCTCACTATAGAAAATAAGTGCATTAGTGAATGTGGTAATTAGCTTGATTCAGCCATTCCATAATACACACATACATCAAATATCATGTTATATACCATAACAATTACAATTTTATTGTAGTATTTTTTTATTTGGAAAATAAAAGAAATTTCAAGAAAGTAGCCTGGTAAATGGAGGTAAATGGGACCAGAATTAAGTAAATGGGCCCTGAGTCATTGGGGCTGGATTTTTCTATTCCTTAGCAGTGTAATGTACCTGAGCCATACCTACATCTTGGTATGAAAAGATTTAGCTCCTAAGACTCATTCAGTGTCACAGAGGAGGCCCACTCAAGCCTGATGCCTTGTCTGCTTCTGGTGTATATACGTGAGCTGCCAGTACGCGTGTGTAAAGCAGATCTCCTTATCAGATGGACACATATTTTCTATCACTTTTCCAAGCATAGGATGAATTGCATGGAATTACCTGTTTCTTACTGAATTGCTGTTTGAGTTACAAAAGCTGGCTGGGTTAAGGAAGCAACGTGTGCCTCTAGAGTGATAGCAAATTCATCTGCATCCCATGTAGCCATTCAAACAGTACCAGACACCTTGACCTCATTTCCACCTTCTTAATCCCAGCCCCACCGGCCTCCTGAGACAAGGCCCCTCACTCACCCTGGAGCACCTTGTTACAATCTATGGAGTGGGGGAGAGTTTTCTTGGTGTGCAATGGGAGGCAATGATATAGAACTTCTCTCTTCCAACAAAAAACACATACAGTTTTTTCTCAAGGTTTGCTTGGGGAAAACTAAAGAAGCAGAAGAATCATTTAGGAGATGGTTTCAGCACTAGAAAACAATTAGTTCTAGTGAGTTCCAAAGTTAGAAATGTACCTAAGTGAACCTCAGTACTGGTTCACCCTCAGAGAAGGAAGCAATATTCCCATGTCAGTCAAGGGCTCCAGGACCCACTTCCCTTTGAAGGAAAGGAAATCTGTTTTTTCATTTTGAAAAATTCCTTTTAAAGTCATCGGTATTTAAAGAAGCTTTTTGGCCCAGTAAGGTATGTTTTTTCAGATCTATAAACAGAGCATAAAAAGCCTTCCTTCTCTGTCATGTATAACCCCACCTTCCATGTGAGGGAAAGACTAGCAATTCTTCATAGTCCCACAAGGGTTCTAGCACAACTCATCATTTACTACTCCTTAATTACCCAAGTGGCTCGGTCTATTCTAAAGAGATATGATGCAGGTAAAGCTACTAGTCTCGTGTTTACTAGAGGTTTTGAAGCTGAAAGTCATCTTCAGTCTTACATTTTTTTGAGGTGGGTTTTACTCTGTTGCCCAGGATGGTCGTGTACCCATGGGTTTAAGTTATTCTCCCACCTTCTCCTCTCCAGTGGCTGAGACCATAGGGTGCATACCATTCCCGGCTTTAGTTATCATCTTCTAATTATTGAAGAAGCTAGACTCTATCCTCAACAGTCCTGACATCATTAAATCCATGTTTTAAGGTTTTTATTTTTATCAAAGTAATATGCTTTAATTGATGGTACTACAATGAGGTTTAAACAGTATCTCTATAGCCTCTTTCATGTATGTATCTCTCATCCCCTTTCCAAAGTGTCCTTGTTACACCTAAGGAAGCAAGTCCATGTGATAGGCATAACGTTTTCCACCCTTCAAAGAGAAAAAATACAATACACAGTCGAGACAAAATAATTTACCACAATATAATCAGCAAATCACTAGCAAAGCCAGAAATGGCATCCAAGATAATTTGGTTTACACCACCCACTCCACCTACTGCTTTTCCATCCTCTTCTTTTATCCACTCAAAACATGCCACAGATTCCCACAACATTGAATCCTCTGACTAATTATGACCCTGGCTAACTCTCCACTTTTCCCTCTTTGCTGCCTAGCTTAATGGGAAAGAGAAAGGACTTCAAATTTTTTCTCAGTTTCCTTCCTTCCACCAGAACAAGCTATTTCTTCACCTGTCAAACAATTTCTATACCCAGGAACCACACTCACCACTTTTCTAAGCTAACCTAAAATGAGTCAGAGCAAATCTGTTCACTTCTTAACCTCAGAGGAACCACATAATTAAGATTTCTTACGTGAACCTTTTAAAACTGATTGATTTAATTTACATTAAATGGAAAGTATTTTCCCTAAGAAACTATAACAAGAAATACTTTTGAGCTAGACACTTTGAGCACCTTCCCTGACTTTCATCCCTGATAACTGCCAAAGCACCTAAAAAAGAATTGGCTATGACCACGTGAACTCAGCAGGAAGAGAGTCCCAGGATCCAGTCATCATCCTGATGTTTCTTGGCAGAAGGCACCTTCTTGAGATGACAGAGGCCCCTTCAAAGCTTCAAGAGGTCATAGGCGGGGTTTTTTTCAGACATGGATGGATCCAGAGTGTGTGATGCTGGAAGTGATTGACAGCGCAAGGCTAGGATTGAGGGAGTGAGTGCTACCTTCCCTACGTATCATGGGTAAGATATAAGGAACAGAAAGAGCCATGGTCGACCCTTGTTGCTTTCTGCCTTCTGCCTGCCATGAACTGATTCTCCTCTGTGGTGTCTGTTTGTCATGACCCCACCTTGGAACCAGCTGATTACGGACTGAAACCTCTACAAACTGTGAGCTAAGTAGAACTTTCCTCCTTTAATTTTAGGTGTCAGGTATATTGTCTCAGCAATTACAAAAGTAACTAAGACACCCAGTAAGTGCATTTTTTTTTCTGTCACATGGTATAGTGTCATTTCTTAAGTCCATGTATCAATACCAGGAGCATGAAGTGAATGCAGAGGTCTCAGGCAAGTTGAGTCCAGTTCACTATAGTCACTATACCATACCATGCCATCAAAAAACACATTAAGCCGGGGATTTAGCTTAGTGGTTCCGGTGCCTGTCTTGCAAGCATAAGAACCTGGGTTCAATCCCTGGTAACCACATACAATACCAGGTGTGGAGACTCACCCCAGCAGCAACTAGTACCACACATACTACAGTGCCGGGCATGGTGGCTCACGCCTGTAATCCCAGCACTCGGGAGGCAGAGGCAGGAAGATTGCTGTAATGTGAGTTTGAGGCTGACCTCAGGGCCAGCCTGAACCACAAAGTGAGACCCTGTCTCAAAAAACCTAAAAAACAAAAAACAAAAAACAAAAAAACATTAACCAGGGGCCAGGCAAGTATGTATAAATAAATGTCAAATCATTTATTTAGTCAACAAACATCATTGAGTGGCCAAGATGTTCCAGGCATAGTGAATGACAAAATGAGTGAATCACAAACACAGGAAATGCACAGTGGACACGTTTGAGAACAGAAAAATTCCCTGGACTCAAGATCATCTGCTCCTCTACTAGCCTGAGACTAAGGCCTGGGTCCCACCCTCTTGGGTAAGTTTTACTTTTCTGAGGCCTCCATCTCAAAGAGCAAATGCCTAGGACAAGGACTCCATCAGTCGCTCATCCACAGCTTTCAGGCATTCATCAGTCTATCAGATTAATTTTTTATACTGAGAAAAGTCTGAGGGATATGTTATCAGAAGAGTGATTTCTTTTTATTTAAGATAAGAAAATCAGAAAGGGAAGAACCTGGGACAACAAAACTCTAAAAGTAATATTTAACGATTATAGATCCTTAAATGGAATTACCTGACTTGCATCAGATATCACAGGGCTCCTGTTCTTAGTTTGACTTTTCCTGGATATGGCTGAACTTTCCTTTTGCAGCTCTTCTATGTACAGATGATGGTATTACATTGGTAAATACATAAGTTAACAGCAAAATAATGATTTTTCTCCAACTTGCCTATAATTACACATGTACACATTTATCCATCTGGGTAAAGGTGACAACAGACCAATTTACAACAGGCCAGGTTCCCTTCAGAATGGGACCCCAGAGTGGGACTAAAGGGAGGTAGAGTAAAGATGCCGGCTTGGAAAAGCTATGGCAGAAGGCAGGACTCATGCAAAGTATGCATGGCAAAAGACAGCCACTGTCAACAGGATGATGCCATTGATGTTCACTACTGTCCTCCACAAAGGCTTCTCGGAGGTGTCTGTCATCTTCAGCTTCATGGCCGCCTCCTCCTCTTTGGTCATCTTGGGTCCTTTCTGGTCCAGGCCACAAAATAGGTCATAACCCTTCCTGAAACATCCTTTCTTCTGCTCCGGAGCTTCTGTGTCAACAGCAAGACATAAAAGAGTATTAGGTACAGAACCAAGAGGAAATAAAAAAGACTTCCAGGGCAGGTACCATACAAGACCATCTAACCTACCATTTGTAGTAATTGCCCAATTGTCAGGAATAAATAGTACAACATATACAAATGAACTTAATTACATTTAAAACAGTGTCACTAGAAGGATTCTACATCCTCATGATCAATTAGTCTGAATTTTATCTCTGTCAGAATCAAGATACATTCATGGAGGGTTGTTTGTTCATTGTTTTGTTTTGGAGAGAGGGTCTCACTAGTAGCTCAGGCTGCCCTTGAACTCACTACCAACCCCAGCAGGCCTTCAAACTGATAGTGACCCTCTTGCCCCAGCTTCTCAAGTGCTGGGATTAAAGGCACATGCCACCAGGCCCAGCCAATAATCCAAATATTCATTTTATTGAGAAGAGTCAGATGAAGTAATAGTTTATGAAAGAAACACATTAGCAGTGGGCTGGGGAACTGTGGTACAGGAAATATGGAAAAATCTACATCTGAAATACACAAGCTCATGTTTGTTTACTTCCTACTGGAGAGCCATGAGGCTGGCATGACTAAGGAAAGAACTGCTTACATCTGTCAGTTCTAATGGTTTACACCAGACTAACCTTCGCTCCCTTTTCCCTCAGCCCTAAGAGAAAAGAGTCTTCATGTACCTCTCCCTTTTGACTCACTCCACCAAAAAAGTAAAATGGGAAATGGGCAAAGGAGTTGGGCTCACTGACCAGGCCAAGTGAAAAATACATGATTATCTGCACCAATAGCTAAGCTTTGGGAAAATTTCTCTGTCTCATTTGTCAAAGTGAGAAAATTATACTGGCATTATCTGCCTTAAAATGATGATTTGGTACAAAAATGATCGCTAGATTGAGATATTTATAATTAAAATACATCATGACATTAGTTTTGTCAATTATATGATAGCTGTGGTGATGATCAGGACACAGGTATGACAGTGAAGCTGCAGGACTTCCTTGTGCTGCTGTCTCAGAAAATGGTGATTATAACACACATGGCCCCTTGAGAGAGCTTAGTTCATTGTGCTTCAGTACAAAAAGGTGTTCCATTTTATTTCACCATGATCTCACCAAGAACCAAGAGAATTCAAATGCTGTCCTAAACCTCAGATGCCACCAATTCTACAGCCAGTGTGGGAGTCCCCTCTCTAGCCTCCCTGATGCCACTCATCCCTTTCCAGACCAACTCAGTTAAAAAACTCTTCCTTAAAATCAGTCAACCAAGATGGTGATAATTACAGCCAATCCTCATAGATGAGCCTTATCTTATTTCCAACAGTGCTAGGAGGTATGGAGTATTATGTAAAATACTTTTACATGAGAAGCCTGAGCTTTAGAAAAATATACCTGCTTGCCCAAACTAATAAGAAAATAATTCAGAATTCATTCCCAATTCCACCTGATTCCAGATCCCACAGTCTATCCCTGCCCTATCTTACCTCCTCACGCTTAATCAAAATTCTGTGGTTATTCTGACCCATCTATGTCCTTTTAAAATCTGTGATACTCTCACTTAAAGTAGAGACATCTTTAGAAGCAGGAGAAGTAGCAGCAAGCTCAAGCCTGCCTGCTCTCGCAAAGCAGGAAAGAGCTGCTTTTTTTCATAGTAAGGAGTTTCAGAACTGAAAAAGTTCTTAGAGATTAAGAGCAAACTGTATCAGGGCCAGGACCATTGACAAAGTCTCTCCCTCTCTGAGGCCCAATTTATTTGTCTACAAAAAGAGGAAATCAGATCAAATTATCTGTAGGGCCTTCTCCAGAGCTGGGTTTCAGTGACATTCCTGATCAGCTAGAGAACTTGTCCTACTTCATCTGTGCTATCATTCAGTGGGAGTGGTGCACCTCCAGCCTGACACCCACAAAGCACATGACCTTGAGTTCTCACATTTCTGCAAGCCACACACGTCCATTCTACACGCATGCACTTCTCCCTTGTAGAGAACAAAAGTTGTGACGCTGAATCTGAAGAAAGAAGTGGTTTATAGGGTAACCCACTGAACACGGATTCAGCATTATCTCGGGTTCCAGAGAAATTGGATTGTCTAAGTCTTCCATGGGAAAACAAAAGATCCATAAGCCTCTACTCCATACTTCGGACATCACGAGAGCTGAACATAGCTTTGGTTCCATCTGTTCTCCGGACACAAGCTGCTGTGTCAGAAAATCTCTGACAGCTTGGATGACTGCACCTCCCTGCCCTCCTCTGACTAAGCTTCATAGTGAACTTCTCAAAAATACTTATTCATCTTGGGCTGGGGATTTAGCTCAGTGGTTCCGGTGCCTGTCTTGCAAGAGCAAGGGCCCGAGTTTGATCCCCGGTAACCACATACAATACTGGGCGTGGAGACTCACACCCAGCAGCAATCAGTACCACATACCACAGTGCTGGTTGTGATGGCTCACACCTGTCATCCCAGCACTTGGGAAGCAGAGGCAGGAGGACTGCTGTGAGTTCAAGGCTGAGCTCAGGGCCAGCCTGAACTACAAAAAGTGAGACCCTGTCTCAAAAAAAACCAAAAAACCTACTTATTGATCTCAATCCCACCCACTCATTTTGTCCTACAGGAGTGAGATCTGAGCTGATGAAGGCATTTAATATAGGTTTCATTAAAGTTGTTGTTATGGAGTCACTTTGTATGGTTTAAATTATCAGTCACCTATTTCCATGGTCTCCTTCGGATCTTCTTGGATGACTTCCTCTTCTGCATCTAAGTCAATACGCTCCTCTTTGCTATTGCGCAGGCTCCAACACAGACGATAGAGCTGTGGAGAAAGCAGAACACATTAACATAAAGGCCCCAAAAGTTTCTTTGTCCACAAAGCCAAGAGAAAAAAAAGATAAGCCTCAAGAAAGGAAAAAGAATATGACCTCTTAGTACTCACAAGAACTAACAGAGAATTTTCTACCCACAGGATTATTTCTAAATATGTTGGGAATTTGGATGTATCCCCAGCTCATTATGTACATTTTTTCTTATAGGCTGACTCTATCAAACATAGGAATGTTTATTAAATCTAGATATAGGTTGGGCCGGGGATTTAGCTCAATGGTTCCAGCGCCTGTCTTGCAAGCGCAAGGACCCGGGTTTGATTCCCCGGTAACCACATAACAATATTGGGTGTGGAGACCCATACCCAGCAGCAACCAGTACCACATACCACAGTGCCGGGCGTGGTGGCTCACGCCTGTAATCCCAGCACTTGGGAGGCAGAGGCAGGAGGATTGCTGTGATGAGTTTGAGGCTGAGCTCAGGGCCAGCCTAAACTCCAAAGTGAGACCCTGTCTCAAAAAAAAAAAAAAAAAACCTAAAAAAAAAAAATCTAGATATAGGTTTTACACACATGTAATCCCAGAATTCTGGGAGGCTGAAGTAATAAGATAACCAGTTGAAGCCCAGTTTACATAACTAAGACACAATTTCAAAAAAATTTTAAGGTGAGTTCTGGAGGGAAAAAAGCCCAGTCACCATTGAAGAGTGTTCCACCACTCCTGTTCAACATAGTACTGGAAATATTAGCCACAGCAATTAGACAAGAGAAAGAAATAAAAGGAACAAAGATAGGAAAGGAAGAAATTACACTGTCATTATTTGCTGATGACATGATTCTCTATATAGAAGATCTTTTTTTTAGGTTTTTTTGGAGACAGGGTCTCGCTTTGTGGTTCAGGCTGGCCCTCAGCTCAGCCTCCAACTCACATCACAATCCTCCTGCCTCTGCCTCCCGAGTGCTGGGATTACAGGCGTGAGCCACCACGCCCAGCACTTGGTATGTGGTACTGGTTGCTGCTGGGTGTGGGTCTCCACACCCAGTATTGTTATGTGGTTACCGGGGAATCGAACCCGGGCCCTTGCGCTTGCAAGACAGGCGCCGGAACCACTGAGCTAACTCCCCGGCCCTATATAGAAGATCTTAAAAACTCAACCAAAGGAGGACTGCTAAACTTAATCAGCAAATTTAGTAGTGTAGTTAGATATAAGGTCAATGCTCAAAAATCAGTAGCCTTTCCATACACAAACAACAGATTCACTGAGAGAGAAATTGGTGAATCAATTCTTTCACAAAAGCATCCAAAAAATTCAATCTCTAGAAATCAATTTAACAAAGGAGGTGAAAGATCTTTACTCTGGAAACTACAGCACTCTGAAAAAGGAAATTCAAGAAAATATCAGAAAATAGAAAGACATCCGTTCACCTTGGGTAGGAGGAACTAATATTGTCAAAATGGGTTATATTCCCTTGGGCTGGGGGTTTAGCTCAGTGGTTTCAGTGCCCGCCTTGCAAGTGCAAGGGCCCAGGTTCAATCACCAGTAACCACCTACAACAATGCCAGGCATGGTGACTCACATCTATCAGCAATCAGTACCACATGCCACAGTGGCGGACGTGGTGGTTCACGCCTGTAATCCCAGCACTCAGGAGGCAGAGGCAGGAGGATTGCTGAGTTTCAGATTGAGTTCAGGAGCAGCCTGAACTACAAAGCAAGACCTTCTCTCAAAAAAAATGGCTTATACTCCACAACTGCTATATAGATTCAATGCAATCCCTAATTGAAATCCCAACCATATATTTCACAGAGTTAAAAAAAAAAATCCAAAAATTTATCTGGAACCACAAGAGACCTAGATTAGCAAAAGCAATTCTAGGCAATAAGGACATGGCAGGGGGGTATTATGAGCCCCAACTTGAAACTATACTACAAAGCCACTGTGATAAAAACAGTATAGAAAACTAGTAAAGTAATATACCTGAGAGTCAATGGAACAAATTAGAATATCCAAAAACAATTCCAAATATACTAAGCCACTTCATCTTTGACAAAGGAGCCAAATATCTTCAGTGGAGGAAAGACAGCGTCTTTAACAAATGGTGCTAGAAAACTGGGCTTCAACCTGCCAAAGACTAAAGCTAGACCTATCTTTTTCACCATGCACTAAACTAAAATCAAAGTGGATTAGAGATCTAAATATTAAAGCAGAAACACTAAACCTGACGGAAGACAGGTTAGGTACAATTCTTGGAGACATTGGCATAGGGAAAGACTTTTTGAACAAAACCTAAGCAGCACAGAAAGAATCAACAATTGGGATTTTATTAAAAAGCATCTGCACAGCAAGAGAAACCACCAATAGAACAAAAGTACGACCTACAATGTGAGGGGAAATATTTTACCAGCTGTTCCTCAGACGAAGGACTACTATCTATAATAAACATTTTTTTAAAAAATCAGACCCTCCAAATTTAAAGACCCAATTCAAAGTGGGTATTTGAAATGAGACATTTTTCAGATGAAGAAGCAAAAGCAGCAAAGAAACATGAAAAAATGTTCAACATCACTGGTCATTCGAGAGATGCAGATGAAAACAATTCTAAGATTCTATCATACCTCAGAGAGAATGGCTGCTATCAAGAAAACAATCAATAACAAATGCTGCCAGAGCTGTGGGAAGAGAGGAACTCTTCTCCATTGTTGGTGGAAATGTAGACTGGTGCAACCATTGTGAAAATTAGTGTGGAGATCTCTCAAAAAAACTAGAATTAGAAGTCCTATCTGACCCTGCTATTTCCCTGCTGGGAATACTCATGAAGGAATTAATTAAAAACATCATACCACAGCAACATATGTGCACCTATCTTTATAACAGATAGGTGGAAACTCACACCCAGCAGCAACCAGTACCACATACCACAGTGCCGGGCGTGGTGGCTCACGCCTGTAATCCCAGCACTCGGGAGGCAGAGGCAGGAGAATTGCTGGGATGTGAGTTGGAGGCTGAGCTCAGGGCCAGCCTGAACTACAAAGCGAGACCCTGTCTCAAAAAACAAAAAAGAACAACAGCAAAAAGAAATATCTTCAATTCTAAAAGCAACCATTTAGTGGCATAATTAGAAAAAAATTAAGAAGTAAAGCACATGCTGGGTTTCCCTGAATGCCATGACTTTTTAAAATTGATTTTATTGGTCCATTTTATACATACAATATAACTAGGTATGACCCTTGATGGGAACTACAGACGTTTTGACCATGGTACCATTATAAAAAAAAAATACTAGTTCTTATTTTGAACATGCATTTCTAAGCCAAAGTAGCCCTGTGTCCGTTCATGTGGTATCACTTCCCTTGCACCTACGCTGTCACTACAATGCAGGGAGGAGGCCCTACACTGCAGTATGGGCCTGGAGGACTCTGCCAGGCCTGTCTACCATATTTTCTATCCTCTGTCTTCCTACCTGAAACCATGTTATATGACATATTAGTCATATAAGTATGAGATGTTTAAAGAAGCCAAGACCAGATAAGAATTCTGCAGTATGAATGAAAAATAAGGATGGGAAAGCTCTTCCAAACAGATACTCACGTGCACATCTGGAATGGGTTTGGTGAGGAAGGAAATGCCCAGGACGGTGATGATGGTAATAACGAAAAGGATGATGGCGAAGTATAAGTAGTGCACTCCACAGATAATTGTGGGGCAATTGCTGGGCTCCATGCAGCTGCCAGTTCCATAGGCAAACTCAGCAATCATACGGGAAATCCCAATGAGAAATCCTAGTATCAGTCCCCAAAAGGCTCCCTGTGAAAGAAAATTAGACCACGCATGTAGAAGCATGATGGAAAGGAATCTTCATGACGTTGTTACGTGTTGACCTGCCTCTTTGCTAGCCATTTCCACTCCTCTCCTTTATATTCCTTTATATATATGCTAAGTTACCAGGTATTCTTTAAACATATCATGTTTTTCGTGATCCAAGGTGTTTATCCAAGTCGTTCTCTCTCCACATGAGAATATGGGCTTTTTCCTTCCTGATAACTTTGTTCTAACTTAAATAGGACAAGCAAGACAACACTGAAGAGGTACCCTTGCTTTGCTTTGGCAACAGCAATATGGGTACATCAGCACCAACTCACCATCACACATCTACTTCTCTGGCTTCCCATCAGAACTGACAGCTTGTTAAGGAAGGAACCAGTTTTCACTCATTTCATGTTGCTAGCCCTAGTCTCATGTCTGGCAGTTGCAAGTATTTATTAGATGAATAAATGATAAAGCAAAAAGAAAATAAGTTCCCCATACATCCTCCACATACTATTCCTTCAAAAAATATTTCTTGGGCCGGGGATATAGCTCAGTGGTTCCGGCGCCTGTCTTGCAAGCACAAGGGCCCGGGTTCGATCCCCGGAAACGACATACAATACTGAGCGTGGAGACTCACCCCAGCAGCAACCAGTTCCACATACCACAGTGCCGGGTGTGATGGCTCATGCCTGTAATCCCAGCACTTGGGAGGCAGAGGCAGGAGGATTGCTGTGATGTGAATTTGAGGCTGAGCTCAGGGCCAGCCTGAACTACAAAGCGAGACCCTGTCTCAAAAAAAAAAATCTTAAAAAAATATATTTCTTTATTTTAGTTGGTATTATGGTACCAACTATGCTAAGGTTTCCTTTTTGACAATGAACCTCTTTCTGTTCTTTGTTCTTTATCCTCAAGAGGATCTTCAAAAATCCAGAGTGTTGAACATTTTCTTCAAGACACTGAGTCAAATAGTGGTTGACTAATCCCGACGATCATCTTGCAATCTCACAGAAACCTTGGAGTCAGCCTGGCGTCTCTGAACATACTGCAATGATACTTACTTGCTCATTGACTCTCTTGCAGAAAATACCAAGCAGGAAGACGGCTCCAATAGGGGGACCCAAGTAACTGGTGATGGACTGGATGTAGTCAAAGAGCTGCCCACTCTGTGCTGTCTGCACCATGGGCACCCAGGCGATGCTGATGACAATCAGCAGGAGGATAAACAACCTGAAGCCAAAACGCCACAATGGAGTGTTAATACGTAACTACATGAATGTATACGCATGTAGATCACACTTCTATACACACATCACTAGCGGAAAGTCATCCAGGCCTACAAGTACACCCTTGACTCTGTTCTTCCTCCTACTCCAAAAACCTTACCTTCCCACTTTCTTTCTGTTGCTCTTGCTGTTGTTGCTATTACATACCTATTTTTATTAGTACATATTTGTAATACATAATAATTACATTCCTTGTGGAAGTTAATACAGGTATATAACACACCTTAATTCATTTTTCTCCTTCTTTCTTTCCCTTTCCCCAATCCTCCATCTCTTGATTCCTTTCCATTTTGCAAAGGATCTATCTCCTTACTTCTTATTATTTATCTTTCATTTTGCTCCTTATGTATATTTTGGGTTTCTCATAAAAGAAAAACCACATGATATTTCATCATTTGTATCTGATTATTTCACTTAACGTGTACATCAACAGATGAATGGATAAAGAAAATGTGGTATTTATCCACACAGGAATATAACTTTGCCATTTACCTTCCTGCAATCATGAGCTCTTTCTCAGATGCTTTCTTCCGTATCTTGGTGTAGATATCCATGGTGAAGAGGGTGCTAGCGCTGTTGAAGATGGAAGTCAGGGAGCTCATGAGAGAGGCCATCATGACGGACAGCATCAAGCCTCGAAGTCCTAGGGGGAAAAAAAGCAGTTTTTCAATGGAGCCTCTACTACCTGAATT
Organism: Petromus typicus; assembly: GCA_004026965.1. Taxonomy (NCBI): domain Eukaryota; kingdom Metazoa; phylum Chordata; class Mammalia; order Rodentia; family Petromuridae; genus Petromus; species Petromus typicus. Next base: position 15,771 of record PVIR01016897.1, read on the forward strand.
CTTTTGTGTGAGGCTCAAGGTTTGCTGATTTTCTAAAAACCATGCCATGGTCTCCAACTTATCTCTCCAGAAAGAATGGCTGTTTTAAGAAATGGATTGTGGTTTTGAGAGCAACTGTCCCAAGGAACCGCAGCGACCAAAGCCAGACCCGCCTTTGAGCAGCGCCATCCCAGGGAACTGCTGTGACCTATCCCAGACCTGCACGTAAGAAGAACCATCCTGAGGAACTGCAGCGACTTGACCCAGACCCGCCTTTGAGTGGCAGCAAGATATCTATGTGTCCTGGACCCATTGCTGCCAGCACCACCACAGGGAGCAGTGTGACCTGAGTCCCTTCTGGGGCTCACTGTTGCCACAGAGGGGAGCAGCCAGCTTCTGTCCTGCAATGTTTTCCTGATCGTTTCTATTGGTATAGAATGTGAAACATGGTCTCTAGTCTCTCTGTTGCTGTTAGTTGGGTATACTCTTGGTCGTGCTCCTCCCTCCTCTCCCTTCCTTCTGTACTATTATGGAGGATAAATACTGTTTCTGCTGGTCCTGTTGCTGTTAGTCTGTTCTGTTTTAATTTTTGCTCCTTCTCTCTCTCTTCTCCTCCAATCTCTACTAATCTCCCAGGATTTGTACGATCTTTCTCTGTCCTCTAACTCTATTTCTAACCTCTCCCTAACTTTTTATTCCTCTATCCCACTCCCAACTCCCTCTAAGTCTTATTCCCATAGGACAATGTTGCTATATCGAGGGGCTTATATACTGTAACCATATTTCTGGTGGATTCTAAATTTCAGTACATGGTCACAGATCTAGTTCACGAGGTTAAAGATATCAGCATAGTGCTTGTCACAATTTATCATCTTCTGGGCTGTGTTTGATACTGTTGATATAAATCATATTACTTTAGCCAAGGTGGTATGATTGTTCTGTTAAAGTATCCTTCATGGTGTGTCAAAACAGATTGCTTAAGGCCCATTGTAAACTTGAGGAGGCCAACCTATGAATTAGCCATTAACTAAGTGTTATACATGTTAGCTAGGAAGATACTTGCAATAACCATCGTTCAGAAAACATCTCAGGACTTAAACCAAAAACATCAGCACAAAAACAGAAATGAGAAAACATTTAAATATGACTCAAAAGCAGATCTCCAGATCACCTGGGAAATCAAGAGAACAATGAGATGGAACAACCTGACACTCAATCACTTGGACTCTGTGAGCTGGCAACAAAAGAGGATCTAATAAAAAATAAATCAAAATGATTTCTCAGATAACAACAGAGATAATGTCCACAGAGAAAGATATGATTAATAGCTCGAAAGAAGAGATCAGGAATCTGATGGAATCTCAGTTTACAAAAGTAATGGAACCTATTAACAGTTTTCCAGGAGATTAAGAGCTCCATTGAAAGTTTATAGAGTGACTCAGTATGAACATCTAGTGACAGTTCCTTTGGTGATCATGGACAACTGGAGCTATGGAAGAAGTTATGAAGATCATCTAATCCAACTTTCTGGTTTTGATAAAACAAAAGTCTATCTACAATAGTAGAGTCTTCAGTCCTGGCTCTGCTCTTTGCTCAGAGTTACTTCACCAATTAACTGCTGAAACAGAACAAGAATAGAAATCCATGGGCCTGGGATTTAACTCAGTGGTTCCAGCGCCTGTCTTGCAAGCACAAGGGCCCGGGTTCGATTCCCCGGTAACCACATACAGTACTGGGTGTGGAGACTCACGCCCAGCAGCAGTCAGGACCACATACTACAGTGTCGGGTGTGGTGGCTCACGCCTGTCATCCTAGCACTCGGGAGGCAGACGCAGGAGGATTGCTGTGATGTGAGTTGGAGGCTGAGCTCAGGGCCAGCCTGAACCACAAAGCGAGACCCTGTCTCAAAACCACCACCACCTCTTTTCTACTCTCTTATCAAAACCCTCTCTCACTATTTACTCAATAAATGTTCATTGTAGCTAATTTTAATAGCATCCCAGGCAAGAAATAAGGGTATATCAGATGAGGCTAACAGAAGAAAAAGTAGAGATAGGAAGATAAATATAAGAGATATTTAGGAGATAAAATCTGATGTGAGTTAGTGAGGAAGAAACATTAACTGGATGAGAAGGCTGAATCTGAAAATTGTACAAAAAGAAGATGGAAAAAAAGTAAGAAAACAGGAGAGTAAAATATTAGGGACCAAAGGGAAGAGGCATGATCAACAATGCTGAATGCCACTGAGAGATCATGATGATGAACGGAAAATATTTAATCTAGCACAGGGAGGTATTTCTGCTCAGTATTACAGAATCCAGATTACAGCCAATGGAAAGAGAAGGGAAATGGCACATTCAGACACAGCCACGTGGTTTTCTGCATGCCACATCTACCTATTGTGCACAGTGCCACTACAGTACAGTACGTTGCTATTGCCCTCACAGTTGAACCAATCTAAAGATATAATATAAGCACCTCTACAGAGACCAGTATAACCCATGTCGGAACTCCGGAAGACCCACTGTGACTCTTGCTAACTGCAATCTTAATTAATAAGCAGCCCAGCTTAGAGTAGTTAACCATTACTCCCATTTTGTATCATTTGCAAATGGTTTAGTATGAAATCTATGGCGGGGGGGCCCTCCCAAATTCCTTAATCCCCACTTGGAACAGAGTTAAGCAAGCCAGAAGCAGCCTGGCTTGCTGTGTGACCTTGGAAAAGTCATTTCCCTTTATAGGTCTTTGTAAAATGGGGAGGGGGGTTTGACCAGGTGAGGTAGTTATTTGTGAATTTTTGATCTCTTGAGATCCTCCACCTAAAATTTACTAGTTTGCATCCCTTAAACCAAAATTAAGATTTTTTTCCCCTCTGCAGTGTGAAATATGAACTCCAAACCCCAAACTCTAGCTATTCCAGACTCAGGGTTAAGTATCAAGGCTCCTAGGACAACATGTTCTTTATGGTGTGAAAGCCCCTTTCAAGTCTGTCAGTCTGCAGCTTCCTTCCAGAACAAAACTCTTACCTTTTACTTTGGAAGAGTCTAGCATTAATTCATTTCCCACAGAAAACTCCTTTCAACCTAGGTTTAGTAGCCTTCATATTAATATCTGTTGTATAGCTTTATATAATATCATACTTGGCTGAAATTGCATATATCTATTATGTACAATGTGATGCTTTGAAATATGCATACATTAGCAAAATGGCAAATTAACATATCGACTGCCTCACATATTTATCATTATTTTGTGGCAAGAACACTTAAAATCTACTCTTAGCAATTTTAGAGTGTATATAATACACTATTACTGTCTAGAAATCACCATGTCGTACAATAGATCTCTTGACTTTTTTCCTCCTATCTAATTGAAATTCTGTATCCTTCAAGCAAGATCTCCGAAAGTCAGACCTCCCTTTGTCACAGTGCCTACTAATTACCATTCTATTGTCTATTTCTATGACTTTGACTACTTTAGATTTCACATTTAGGTCAGATCATGCAGTATTTCTCTTTCTCTGTCTTGATTATTTCATTTAACACACTCTCCTCCTGGTTCATCCATACTATTACAGATGATGGGACTCTCTTCTCATATACATAATATATTATATATATATATACGAGATCATGATAATATTGATAGATCATGTTAATATTCCCTGAACAGCTTAGGTTGATTCTTTACCTTAATTGTCATGAACAATGCTGTAATCAATGTGAGACTGCATCAATATACTGATTTTATTTCCTTTGGATATCTGCTCAGTCATGAGGTTGCTAGGGAATATGGTATGTACTCTTGCTTTTTTTTCCAGGACCCTCCATACTCCTTTTCCATAAAAGCGGTACTAATTTATATTCCTTCCATGAAGAGCTTTGAAGGATCTTCTAAGTGGGCAAGGGAATGTCATGTTCTTCCCAGTGAGTTTTCGGATCACCTCCTTTCCAAGCCTGACAGATGGGCAAATTCCAGAACTCAAAGCCCAACCAAGCCATATATTTTGAAGACAGGCGCAAAATCTAAAAACTCTAGAACAAGGATTTCCTGATTGAACACTTAGGCTCAGAAATAGCTTAGCTAGCTGGAAGTGGTGGTACAGGCTTGCAATCCCAGCACTCGGAAGGTTGGAGCAAAAAAGACAACCTTGGGTTCAAGGCCAGCCTGAACAACACAGAGAGACCTTGCCCCAAAAAAGAAATAAAAAGCTTAGCTTCAAAAGTCACCCAGAAATTCAAATAAATCCAATATCCAATCAGTCTCCCCCCAAAAATCCCTCCATCCTCTCGGGAAGGATTCTCACCATTAGGCATGAGTTCCACCACCAAGGTTGGGTAGGCAATGTTGGTACAGCCAACTGATGTGCCACAGTATTTCTCACACTCTGAGGGGATGACACAGGCAATTTTTTCTGGGGAAGAAAAGAAAAGCCATGTTAGTAAGCAGACATTGGGGAAATAACTCCAAAGTTCACCTTCTTAAAACAAGGCTTTAAATAAGACATTCCTGCCCAAGGTCTTAATAGGGTACCACAAAGAGCCTAACTCCCAGCTGAGCCTTGTGTGCCATGTCGAAGCCCATCTGATCCCAACACAGTTCCAACCTCTGCCTAGGAAGAAAAGAAAGCTCCTAGGCAAAAGAGGAAAGGAAACAAAGAAAGTATAAGGCTGGAAAAGAAGAAAGAATAATCTATAATCTTTGGCTAATTACCCTATAGCTCAGCAGTGATAACAGTATTGTTCTCTCTGAAAATCACAGTGATTAATGTCTCCTAATTTTGAGGTTTCCATTAAGCAGCTCTTAGAGGTGGAGTTGAATGTCTAGATAATCGAGGAAATTCCTGAGGGGCAGGACTGTTGAGTACTATTTCCAAGATGTGGGAAATCTCAGATAAAAATTGAGGAAAGGTTCAAGGAAGCATGTATCACCTTTGACAGCAAAATGCAAGGCCTTTCGAGGAAATGGCCCAGGAAATGGATCTCAGAGCAGGGGCACTCAGAGACTGGCTGGGCTCCTTTGACAGTAAATTGCAGAGGACATCATACACACCACAGTAAGCCTTGGGGTAGAGAGTAAAATTTGAGCGACTATTAGTAGTTAAGAGAAAACCTGGAAGGCATGTTGTGACTTAAGGTGATTGGAAAAAAAAAAAATGAGAAAGCATTTGCCAAGGCAACAAACCAGAGAAGAAAACCACAAGTGTTCTGTGCCCTGAAGTTGCCTGCTATCTAGCAGAGGTAACGATGACACTGGGTAATCATGCAAGAAAACAAGAGTGTGTGAAAGAGCGAGCACAGAACTAAAAGACTTCGGAAGTGACTCAAAGCCAAACAGGGCAGCTGAAGGAATCACCTGTGTACAGAATGCGGCTGATCATCCCCATCATCACGATGAGGAACATGGGCAGCAGCTTGAGGTACCCACACATGACACAGCCAGCTTTCACGTGAGACATGTTCTTGGCAGAGAGGCAGCGCTGCACGATGACCTGCCGGGGAAGCCCAGTGAGGAGGAGGTGCAGGCGAGAGATCCTGTGACAGCTCCTCGGTCCTGGGCATGGGACTCCCAGGACCGGGCAACCCACAGATCATGTGACCAATCTACACCTTTCCCAACCCATAAGCTGTATACAGGTGGGAGTCCCTGTGATGCCATGGAGAAGACCCTGCCCAGGGGCAGTTACCTGATCTGTGCACCAGTACCACAGACCAAGAATGCTCATCCCAAAGATAAGTCCAGGCCATGGAGGGTCTCCTGTGATGGGATCTCGGAAGACGTGGAAGGCATCAGACCTCGGGGTATAGCATTCTTCCTTGGCAGTGAAATTCCCACTAGAAATCATGGTTGGAATCGCTTTCATGTACTTGTCCATGAAGGCTTCGTACCCTCCCACTTCATGGAAAGCTGGAAAACATTGATACAAAAATGAACATTCTCCAATTTTCAACTCTTTATGATGGTTTCTTCTGTGGGTGCCTGAAAAACTGAGAGGAGGAAAGCCTCTGCTGTGTGGTCTTAGACAAGTCATGCTAAGAAATCTGAGGCCTGGAATGTGAGCATGACTTGTCTAAGTTTCTTATTCACAGAATGGGATTATTAACATTGCCCAGGCCCCTGGGGGGAATATGGTGAGAATTGAAAGCAATAGCTTTGTGAAAGTGCTCCACCCATAAGCTTCATCACAAAAGGAAAGGTATTTTAATTATTTCTTTGAAAACCTTGGCTTTGGACGATGTGCAAAAGATCTACCTTTTCCTGTACTCTTTCTCGTCAACCACAGTCCTTGGAACGTAGAACACAGGCTGAGAGATATACACAGTGCCCTCTGGGAGCCTGGACCCAGACCTACCATCACTATTCCTAGCGGTACAATGTGACGACCAAGAAGGGGTGAGGAGGGGGCCAGGGATTTAGCTCAGTGGTTCCGGCACCTGTCTCGCAAGCGCAAGGACCCGGGTTCGATCCCCGGTAACCACATAACAATACTGGGTGTGGAGACTCACCCCAGCAGCAACCAGTTCCACATAGCACAGTGCTGGGTGTGGTGGCTCATGCCTATAATCCCAGCACTTGGGAGGCAGAGGCAGGAGGATTGCTGTGATGTGAGTTTGAGGCTGAGCTCAGGGCCAGCCTGAATCACAAAGCAAGACCCTGTCTCAGAAAAAAAAAGAAATAAAAAAAAAGAAGGGGTGAGGAATCTGGAGTCCTGCCACCTCTCAACTGTGCGGCCTTGGATGGGTCATTCTATCCCCTATCTTGCCCCAAGTAAGGTCATTCTAGCCACTACCCCAGGCTTACTGGGTCAAAACCAAATGAAAGTTCTTAGAGAAATGAATACTAGTGAATAGATGACAGTCTTTAAAGGACACCCAGAGGCCTTGTGCACCTAAAAATAAAATGCATTTTATATCTTGCATAACAAGCACCCCAAGGTTTAGGATTTTCACTGTTGGCTTTAGAATTTCATAGACAAGAAAAATTTCAAAAATGGAGAGGCAGGAGGTCCCAATACTGAGTGGCCTATCTTTAAATTTGGTCAAGCACAGGCACTGAAATGAAAATCATCACCTATTTTCAACAGCTTGTAAAATAATGAGCACACCAGCTAAAGTCTGAGACTGAAATGTGACATCTGAGTACTTTTAGATTGATGGATAGTTAGCCTTATCTCTCTTTATTTACCCACTTTGACTGCAAAGACAATGTCACGGTATTACAGAGCCACACTGAGAAGCAGTGATCCAGGACAGAGAGAGGGGAAGTGGGGAGTCCAGGTGTTGCACAAGGCAGCTCTGTCCTAGGTCCTCTAGGGTGAGGAAGCTGCCCTTTCACCTCCACAAAGATGGCCCATCTGGCTGGATCACGGCTCTTGGGAGGGCGAGGTGAGCTAGCTCACTGCCTGAACTAGAGGCACACACAGAGGCTGCACTTGCTTTGCTCGTCCCGGGGACCTGGACATCAGCCCTCACCTCCACAGCCTGCTTGAGCCCCACTTACCAAACCCAGTCAGGATGAGAGACCCCACCATCATGATCACTGTCTGCAAGGTGTCCGTGTATATCACAGCTGCCAGGCCCCCTGAACAGGCAAAGACACAACACATCGGACTCTTGTGCGGAAGCAGAACTGGTCCTCTTCCCACACACTGCTCTCTGCCTTTCTTGTACCTTCTGAAAACCACTCCCACCCCCTACGGCACCCACCTGCCTTCCCTTTCCTCCTTCCCTTATCCTTTTGCAAGGAATCAGCTGTTCAACAACTTCCCAGCCTCCACTTCTCACAGAAATGTTTTCAACTCTTTGGGAGAAATGTGTCTCCATATCTATGTGGGAAGCACCTGGGGCGACCTTTTAAGCTGCTAGATGGCATAAAAGAGATGGCTCTTCTATGGCTGAGGGAAATGGACAAATGAAGGTGAAGAAAAGCAGAACTGACTGCCGAGGTACCTAGGAACAGTACTAGATTGGCGCATTTCAGAGGGCCCGTTCTACGTCCACTGTCTCAAACCATCTAAGTATCTTCTTGTCCTCAGAGATGTGGGGTTGCAGTTCAGTATCAGGTTCTATTCCAAGTCCTGCCCCTCTCAAACTAGGCAAAGTAATACTTCTACATAGGAGCCCCCAATTTTTACTCCCGCACTAACTTCTCTGGCCACCTCTTTTTTTTTTATAGACAGAATCTCACTTTGTGGTCTTGCTTTGTAGTTTAGGCTGGTCTGAACTCAGCAATCCTCTTGCCTCTGTCTCCTGAGTGCTGGGATTACAGGCATGAGCTACCATGAGGTGTGTGATACTGATGCTGCAGGGCATGACTCACCACACCCAGCATTGTTGTATGTGGTTACCTGGACCCAGGCCCTTGCACTTGCAAGGCAGGCGCTGGAACCATTGAGCTAAACCGCCAGCTCCCCTGGCCACCTCTAAGTCTTCTCTGCGCATTAATTTTGTGTGTCGCTCTCTGTGCCTCCCTATATTGGCTTCTACTCCCTATCACATCAAACCTAAGAGCTCTTTGTCTGGTTTCTAAGGCCCATGTATTTCGTGGGAATTATGAAGCCTTATGGCCTACACTCACTCACATTACTTCTGAGCGGCCACCCTCCTCCAGCCAACTGCTTCTGCTTGCTCACCCTCCCTCAGCCCCGGGCTAAGCCCATTCATGTTTACATCCCCTGCTCTCACTTCTCTTCATACCCTGCACTCCTAATTCTCCTAGCTTAGCCACAACCCATAGGCCAAGCTCAACCTTGCTTTTGTGAGAAGGGACCCTGACTACTCCAACCACCACTGCAGCATTCGGAGATTCCGCATTTAACCTGTAATGGAGACCAAGTCAATGCTCACTTTTAAATCTTCCTGGTGTATCTCTCTTCCGTGAAAGGAGAAACCATCTATTCTACTTCCTTTTATGCTTCACAAATGCCTGACCCTGCACTGGGCTCAAGTTACTGGAGTGTTTGAATAGACGCACCTGTGATTGTGTAAAGGCCAGTGATTGCCAATAAAATGAAGATGGCCAAGTATATATCCAGGCCAAGGGCCAGATTGATGAATATGGCCCCAGAGAAGATGTCCGCCTGGAAGGAGAAGAGAGACAGAATTAGAAGCAAAAGGAGCCCGTGGTATTCATGTGCTATTCCTGAGTTTACGAGCATCTTTATTCAAGATGATAATCTGTATTCCACAAGAAAAAGGATCCTAATGTTTGCAATACATAGTAAATCAATTCATCATGATGAACCGGGACATAGACACCTCACATCTTGATGCATTTTATTTCCTTTTCCCTCCCCTTCCTTCCATTCTCCCCATCTCTAGATCCTCTCCCATCTCTGCAAAGTCTACCCTGTTTCCTATTCAAAAGGTCTGCGACATGGTGGATTAAACAACGTGAAGGCAGTTTCTTTGCCACACAACTTTTCTGAACCTTTAATATACACATGTGCTGTGACTCCCTAAAGTGGAACGTGGCACACGATGCCTCGAAAGCTTTTTATATGAAACTCCTATGCCAAGGAGCAACGCTTCACTCCCTGAGTCTCCTCTCAAAGCACTTGCCACCTGCTACTGTTCATCATTTATATCTCAGTGTACCATGTTCCTCAGATTTATCCCCAAAGCACATCTGAGCACCGGAGGACCCATGAATGAAAAACCCAGTCTCTACCCAGAATGGAGCAAAGCGTTAGCCAGATTATAACTATCTCCCTGACCTAGCAGGAGTTCACTTAGCTGAAACGGAGCCAGAACACCAAGCACCTTTATGTAGCAAGCCTGGAACTACGCGGCTTGACTAGATGACCTCATATAATTTTCAAGAGATTTATTCTCTCTTCACTACTGAACTCACTACTTGTGTTCTCAATACCATTCTTCCATCGCCTCGCTTTGATCTCCTTCCCATCGCAGTAAGCTGCCTCATACTGAACCTTCTACAGGGCAGATGGTGCAGTTGCAGATGAGCACCAGCAGGAGGCGCTGGGCTCACTCAACACAAATGTCCCCTCTTCAAAATCCTGCGGTACCGGTAAAGGTAGTAAGTGTTAAGGGAGGATCGTGATAAATCTTTTCAAATCTTCAGGTACAGAGAAACTAGACCTCCCCTTTATGGAATGCATATGCTTTTTATTAAACAAAATCTATTTCAGTGCGTGTAAAACGCGCTCAGTCAGAGCCCCAAGGAACAACCAGGTTGGATTGAAGATCTTCAGTCTCATCTCTGTTCTCATGTCCTCCCGCCTCACCCCATTGCGGCTCCTTGGGACTTTCCAAGGATGCTCAGCACAACCTCCTGTCCCTTTGCTATGGTTTGAACGTGTCCTTCAGATTTTCACGTGTTGGAAATGCAATCCTCAAATCCAAATATGGATGGTACTGAGAGGAGAGGCCTTTGGGAGGTATAAGATTAAATAAAATCAAAAGGCCATAAGCCCCCATAATGGTATTTTGGGCTAAGAAAAGGCAGAGAGATCTAAATTTGCCAGCTCCCTTTCACCATATGATTACCTAAGAAAGCCCTCACCAAAATCCAGTGCTGTACCCTTATCAGTTTCCAAAAAAACCCTCTGTTCTTTATAAATTACCCATTCTCATGTATTCTGTTACAGAAACATAAAATGGACTAAGCTGCCCTGTCCAGGAGTTTCCTGTCCCCTGCATCTGTCGTTCAGCCTCATATCCACTCCGTGCTCGTGTGTTCATGCTTGCACCCTAGAGTGAGCGGGCCTCCTCCCCAGATGAGCCCTTTCAGAACCCTGATCCTTAGCTCCTGTCCTCCCAGACTGCTGCAGGTTTTCTCAGCCCCAGAGACATATCCTCATCACTCTGACAAGGGAGACAGGCAGAGCTAAGAGGTGGTGGAAAGATGATGATGACTTAGAAAGAGACACTCCATCCCCACCCCACCTGGGGCTAATGGCCAGAGGACCTGAATTCTAGGGATTGCCTGGGTGATCCTGAGCAGAACATTTTTCCTCTCCACTTCTCAATGTGTCTTCACCTTAAAAGTAGGATCTCTTGACTCCCAGGGCTTGTGGGAAAGGCCTGCAGTCAAGGAAATACTTCCTTCCCTGGAAGGTTTCCACCCTGCCCTCTGCTGCAGCCAAAGCAGTGGAAAGAGCTCCTGCTCTACACAGATCTGACTACCTGGCCACTTCTTCCTGACTCTGCACATGGGGCCAATTGAAATAGGGATGAATATTCATAGTCCTGGTTGGTGTCTTCCCTACTTTGACTCCACATAGTTGCACAAAGTCATCTAATTAAAAGGCCTCCATTTGTGAATGATGAATGAACAGTGCTATTAAACACACAAACACACTCTCTTGGTGAGTTGGCTAATAGGCATAAATGAGCTAGAACAAGATTCCGAGGCTGCTACTGCCTTCCCAATGTCCTCAGTTGTTTATTTTCAGAGTAATTTTTAGTGTTTCTTTGACAACATGCATAGTACACTATGCTGCCTTCACTAACATTTGTCTTGCTGTCATTAGTCATAAATACGTAATATTCAACCTCAAGATAACACTATAAACAGAGTCTACAAAGATTTCTTGGTAGGCTTGCCCTAATAAAATCTTGTTTTCATGCTCTTTTATTTCCATCCAGTACAGATAAAGTATTCTAAGAAAATTTCCCTGCTGAATTGATGAGCCCTAAGATAAATGCTTCCTTCCATGATTCATGACTAATGTCACAGATAAATTCTGCCCTATGAACCCCAAAGGCAGCAGGAATGCCTGCAAGAACCATAGGTAAGTTCCTACCTTTGGCTGCACCTGAGCAAGGCTCAGTTGCCCTAATGTTTTCCTGCTTCACTAGAGGCTTTTTCCCTTTACATCTCTAGAGAGCTGTACAGTTTTCAAAGGGCCTCCCAATGCACTTATTGCTTCCATCTCCAAAACAACACTGCAAATTAAGAAAACATTTAATGGACTGTTTTCTGCAGAAAATAAAATCTGGTGACAGAAGAAAAAATTTGGCTTTTCAACTAAAACTTTAAAAGTAAAATAACTTGTGTGAGTTATTTAAAAACAACACAGAAATTTATACATAGAAAAGTCAAAAGTTATTCAGTGAAAAGTCATCACCCTGCCCAAAGGTGAGGACTGTTGAGAGTCTTTTGCCCACCAGTGGTTTTTACTTTATTTTATTTTTTATTTATTATTTTTATTTATTTTTTTTTTTTTTAGATTTTTTGAGACAGGGTCTCGCTTTGTGGTTCAGGCTGGCCCTGAGCTCAGCCTCAAATTCACATCACAGCAATCCTCCTACCTCTGCCTCCCGAGAGCTGGGATTACAGGCGTGAGCCACCACATCTGGCACTATGGTATGTGGTGCTGATTGCTGCTGGGGTGAATCTCCACACCCAGTATTGTTATGTGGATACTGGGCATCGAACCCGGGCCCTTGCGCTTGCAAGACAGGCGCTGGAACCACTGAGCTAAATCCCCGGCCCTCACCAGTGGTTTTTAAAGAGCTTGCTGCACATTGGATGTCAACAATAGGTAATAATTGTGAAGGTGGAAACTAAGAAAAAATGTTACAACTTCATACTAAAAGAAAGAGAAAGACAGAAAACAGTATCTGCCTTCGGGCTGGGGATTTAGCTCAGTGGTTCTGCCAGTGCCTGTCTTGCAAGCGCAAGGGCCCAGGTTCGATCCCCCGGTAACCACATACCATACTGAGTGTGGAGACTCACGCCCAGCAGCAACCAGTACCACATACCACAGTGCCAGGCATGGTGGCTCATGCCCGTAATCCCAGCACTTGGGAGGCAGAGGCAGGAGGATTGCTGTGATGTGAGTTGGAGGCTGAGCTCAGGGCCAGCCTGAACTACAAAGCGAGACTCTGTCTCAAAAAAAAAAAAAAATCAGCATCTGCCTTCTATGTATTTATATGGTGCTGGGGATTAAACTGACAGCCTTTAATGTGTGGACAAGCACTCTACCCCTGAGCTGAACCTCCAGCTGACATGTACACTGTGAATGGGATGCTAGAAACGAATACATACAACATGAGCAAGGTCAAAATAAGAAAGTGTTTGTATTAGGATTGTGGGTACCTTTCCCGCCCACAAGAATCTCTTAAAAGCCATTGTAATTTTCCTTACAATTGCAAAGGTGAGGCAGAAATTTAAAGTCATGATACCATCTCAACAGATACATGAATGGGATGTTGACTTTTAATCTACTCACACCTGATGGTGAAAGACTTAGATGAGAGGCGAGGCACAAGGAAAAATAATTTGGATTTGGTATCAGAAACTTGTTTCTCATACATATATATGACATAGAATAAAAGAATTCACATCAGCTTCAAGACAGCATTTCACTTTTAGGGGAGAACTAGAATCAAAGGTGGGCAGGGGAATGGAAAAAATAAAAATAAAAATATATCATATACATGTACAAATTCTCAATGATGAATGTGATCATAGTGTGTTTCTAGAATGTACCAATAAACTCAACTCATTAAAAAAGAGAGAGGAGATAAATAAGTTATATTTTATTTCTTCTTAAAGGCAATGAATTATTTGGAACTATAAAACCTGAGTGGTAAACATAAAGGTGTTTGGTATATTATTATTCTTTGTGCTTTTCTGTGTGTTTGAAAGAGGAAAAACACCTGGATAGGGAATAGATCACCAGCTTTGATGGAAAAGAATGGTCCTTTAATCCCATGAAGCCATTGGTTTCTCACATTATCCCCTCATTGCTCCTTCCCTAGACTAATGTTAGCCCTAAAGAAAAGAGAGAAAAATGAAGAAAGGGAGGGAGGGGAGAAAAGGCAGCAGAAAAGAAAGGAGGGAGAAAGAGGAGATGAGAGGACAGACAAGAGTAAAATGAGGGATGGAAACTGGAAAGGAGAAGAAAGTTTCCCTGAACGCTGCTAAGCAAAACTAACAGGAAGCAAAACAAAACATATGGTTCTTTAGACCAGGGATTGACAATGATAAATCTCTTCAGATCTTCAGGTACAGAGAAACTAGACTTCCTCTTTATGGAATGCATGTGCTTTTTATTAAACAAAATCTCTTTCAGTACAGAATCAGTGCAAAATCTATTTCTACTGGCAGACTCTGTAACAGGTAGGCTAGAAAATGCTTTAAGCTTTACGCCATATCATCTCTGTCAAAGTACCACAGAAGCATGAGCACAGCTGTAGATAGCATTAACCAATGGACTTGGCTGTGTCTCATTAAATTTTATTTATACAAGAAGATAGTTGATTAAATTTAGCACAAGGTCTTTGTTCTAATTGCTCTGAAAGTTTAGCTAAACAATGTCCGCAAGAGTTCATGGGGAACAACATAAATACAAAGCCCAGTTGCTCTCTGAGAGTAACCAAAGCTCTGTGAACTTGGCAAATCGCTTTGCCACTGCTGTGATGTTTTGAGATGCTGTGATTTTATATATGTCTGGTCCCCTGTGTGAGCCTAACCGCCATGTACCTGAGAATCCTATAATGACTGCCTGGCAATGAGGTTTCAGATGGAAAAGACTCATGGCTCAAATTTCTTTCCATTTGTGAAAGTGAATAGCCTAGGTAATAAGCATTCAAACCTTAAGCAAGAGTTAGTGCTTATCTTTACCCAAGGATCTAAAATGGACAGTGGAATTACTGTAAAAGTTTATTGCAGTCATGTTCTGTGGATAACAGCTGCATGAAATACAAACAAGGGCATTCAGTTATCACGTGTAATGCATAAAATCTGAGGCTTTATCTCAAGTATATTAGATGTATCAGAATAGGATACACTATGCCAGAAAATCTTACAGAACAAAACGATTAAGGCAGAGATGAAGGCAGATGCTCAAGGGAGCCAAGGAAGTTGGGATGTTCATGGAAGGACAGTCAATTCTGGGCCTCAGAGTCCAGAACAAGGTGGCACAGCCAAGGTTCCACACCACCCCTGCCCAGCGGCCTGAGTGGGTCTAGTCCCTGAGTCTGCAGTATACTTCATTTTCTCTCTTGCCTTAGTCACACACCTGCTTGACACCTACAATCTCCAAAACCTTCCTATCAGAGCCCTGGTTGTTCGCTGTCTAAACACAGGTTTCAGAAGGCTTTCCATATGCTCTTTTTACCTACCACAAACTATCCATGCATGCATGCGCTCGTACACACACACACACACACACACACACACACACACACAAAATTCTTAATCTGCACTGACAATATAAATACCTCTCTGCTGTACCTTGTTAACTAATAGTTCTGTCTTTTAGCTCGGAGCCCTGTGCTACTGTGCATCCGTACTGTGCTCCTAGTAGGTACAGTTCCTATCAGTCTAGTAATTATTAAAGCATTATGTTCCATGATCCATGATAAACATAGACTCACTCAAATTCACATCAGTAAAACGAGAGCATAGGACTATATGATATAGGACATAGGACCATATGATACACCCCCTTCCATTATTCTATGGTTTCATCTTATACAAGCAAGCACAGCAGAGAATTGTGAAATCTCAGACTTAGGTACTAGAAGGGTCTAGGTTCTAATCCCGCTTTGCTATATACTGTTGGTGTGTTTTGGGACAAATTTCCTGACTTCCTCGTGCTCTCTTCTGTGAAGTGAGAAATAAAACAGAAATCCTTATTCATGCAATTCCTTTTAGCCCTGGAGATGGTATAAGTAAAGCCCGCATTGCAGACGAAATGAAGAGACTGGCACTAAGTGAAGGGCAGCTGTCATCCTTCTTATGCAGTTGTCAAACAAGAGTTGTTCAGACCATACCATGTTAGGGCCTCCACGAAGAAGCCCCCAAAGTCATGCTGAGAGGGAGCAGCCAATGCCATGTACAATTCAAAAGCAAAATTTAGTAAAAGCTGATGACAGGGAATGTGCCCCATCAGGATCTGAATGGATGGAACCTGTCCCATGACTACCAGGGGGGAAAAGTGCAGGGGGGTGTCAAGTCCAAGAAGGTTTAATCAGTAACCTGGAAAATAGGTAAGATGATAGAGAAAGCAGGAAAAGAGGTTGGGCACTTGGTTTATTTATACGGCAGCCCCTACACCAGCTCAGAGGGCAAAGAGTACCCTTTCCCTGGCAATGAGTCAACAGACTTTCACCAGCTTGAACTGTGGACTGAGAGGTTTGTCCCTAAGCCCAGTACCTTTCTTTACATGCTAATTAGACAAGTAGCATCTCATAAGCTGAGCCCAACAGCATTTCTCTTACTAGTGTCCTGTATCTCCCAGGGTATCCTCCTCACTCTCAATTCATATTCTTTTTTCTCTTCTTACAGCAAAATCTTTATCACCCCTAGATTTCTTCAGCCCTCCAAGCACTTCTCAGTGTAGGCTGTGCACACTGTTCTTGTGTGAAATAAGCCTGAAAAAGTTTTCATTTCATGACCAAAATCAAACTCTAAAAGCAAGGAGGAGAATTATGAGGAGTCATTCATTCTAATATATTCTAATGTGAGAAAGCACAAAGGCATTGGTCAAGAGCCATAGCAATAGCAAGGGAAGAGTTTAATTCTTGTTTGATAGTCTCAACTCCTAAGACAAAGCCTTTGCTGATGTGAGCATATCCAAGACCCTTCATGAGGAAACAAAAGCTTCTTCAACAAATGATATTGTTAGAAAACTGGATGTTCACATGCAAGAGAATGGCTTTGAACCCCCTACCTCACACCATGTATGAAAATTAACTCAAAATGGATTAACACCCTAAAGGTAAGCACTAACACTATAAAAGTTTTTGGAGAAAACACAAGGCTATTGCCCTTATAAACTTGAATTTGAAGTGGATTCTTAGAAATTAAAACCAAAGCATGAGCAACAGAAGGCAAAATAGATAAACTGAATTTCACCAGGACACAAAACCTGTATGCAACAAAGACTATTAATAGAATTATATTAGTATAAGTGTACTACTAATAGAATTATATTGTAGTTATATATCTGATAAGAATAAAATCCAGACTACACAGAGAACTTTGTAATCAGACAAGAAAAAGACAAATATCTTAATTTTTTAAAAAGTTTCTACATGTAATCCAGAACAGAAAAGTAATAATATAAAAGAGAAGGGGCTGGGGATTTAGCTCAGTGGTTCCAACGCCTGTCTTCCAAGTGTAAGGGTCTGGGTTCCATCCCCGTAACCACATACAACAATGTCGAGCATGGAGACTCACGCCCAACAGCAATCAGAACCTCCTACCACAGTATCATGCCTGTAATCCTGCACTTGGGAAGCAGAGGCAGGAAGACTTCTGTGAGTTCAAGGCTGAGCTCAGGGCCAGCCTGAACTACACAGCAAGAACCCATCTCAAAAAAAAATATGTGTCATATACATGTTCCAATTCTCCACAATGTAACCATTATATATTACAAACATGTAATAATAATTTTTGAAAAGAAATCATCATAAAAGTTTATATATTATCATAATACAATGATAATTGTTTTTAAAATTCAAAGTTACAATCTGAAGAATTTACAGTGAAATAATAGGATCACTAGGATTTGGATCTGAAAAGCACGTTTAAAAATAAAAAACAGGTCCGGGGACTTAGCTCAGTGGTTCCCGTGCCTGTCTTGCAAGCGCCAGGACCCAGATTCGATTCCTCAGTAACCATATACAATACTGGGTGTGGAGACTCATGCCCAGCAGCAATCAGTACCACATACCACAGTGCCAGATGTGGTGGCTCATGCCTGTAATCCCAGCACTCGGGAGGCAGAGGCAGGAGGATTGCTGTGATGTGAGTTTGAGGCTGAGCTCAGGGCCAGCCTGAACTAAAAGCAAGATCCTGTCTCAAAAAAAAAAAAAAAAAAAAAAAAAAACCAAAAAAAAAAAAAAAAAAAAAAAAAAAAAAAACCTAAGGAAAGAGAGAGAGGGAAACAAATAAATAAATCAGGACTGGGAAAAACTTGATAATTGTTAAAGCCAAGAGATCAATTTTAGGTTCATAAATTCTACTCATCCTATTCTATCTCTGCTTATAAACATTTTAAATTTTCTATAATAAAAAATTAAAACTGCTATTTAATATTGTTGTTGCATCAACTTCAAATAAAGAAAAATAAAAGTACTAGCAACTATTTATTCAGCATTATACCTAACTTGAGAAGAATCACTTAGGATCCAGCCCAACTCAGATACAAAGATAGATCTTTTGTGAGATCCGCCTAATACCCGCTCTGGTGCCGAATAAGGAGAACAAGGAAGAAAACTGACCACAGCTTGTGAGATTCCTTTTCTTTTTTTTCTGTTTTTTGAACAGCTTCTCGCTTTGTAGTTCAGGCTGGCCCTGAGCTCAGCCTCAAACTCACATCACAGCAATCCTCCTGCCTCTGCCTCCCGAGTGCTGGGATTACAGGTGTGAGCCACCACACCTGGCACTGTGGTATGTGGTACTGATTGCTGATGGGCGTGAATCTCCATGCCCAGGATTGTATGTGGTGATCGGGGATCGAACCTGGGTCCTTGCGCTTGCAAGACGGGCTGGAACCACTGAGCTAACTCCCCAGCCCTGAGATTCCTTTTTGACAGAGCAATGAGTACTACAAAAATGCTGGAAAGGGGAAGGGCTGGAGCTTCCCTTTTACACGATCTCAAAAAATGTCACTTCTCTCTGTGGCCCTCTGGAACCCAGAGAACTTTAAGGGTGTAAGGCCTTCGTCAGCATGCTCACATCCAGCACCTCATATATTTCAATAGCACTTTATGTTTTTAAGTAAATGCACTCAATCCTTTCCACCACCCAGCAAATTAAACAAAGCAGGAATTATAAACTCCAGTTTATTCATGAAAGATGGAGCTCTAAAGGGATTGTACTACTTGCTCCATGTCATTTACAGTTTGGAGGCCCATCTCCTTTCGGTGATTCTCCTAGTTAGGATTCTTGCCAAAGTGCTATTTTCTTTCACAATTCATTCACGTTTCTTTTCTTTTTTTTCCCTCTTCCTTGAAGTCAAGTTGACAATCACTTTGGGAATAAAAAAAATTTCAACAAAACCCTCTGAGTAAGTTTTCTCTTCCCACCATCTTTTGGACTGTCAAGAGAGTATCTTAGAACTCGAGTGGTTCCCTGGGTTGTGGAGGGGTTGTTTACTTGGTTTTGTTTTACCATCCGGGAGAACTGACTTGAACACTGGCTAGAAGAAAAAGTAAAGAAGGAATACAAGGATTGTTCCTGTGGGCCAGGAAAGAGCTCTTCCCAGCTTTCAAAGAAAACCCTCAGCAGCCAACCAATACCTGAGAAATCTTAGCTCTGCAAATGGGGGCCCATAGGTCCAAGTTAGCAGAGAGAAAGCTCAATTGCAGAGGGACAGCCCTCGTGGTTGGGTTTATACAAAATAAACATCCTTCCAAGGATTATTAACCAAAAGCCCAGGGAGTTGATTCTCAGTTAATGCAAAGCAGCTCAGGCAATGATGAACAGGACAGCAAGCTATGAGACAAAGACTTGATTCTGCTCTTCATTTAGGATTTTGAGAAATACTTTCCACCCCCAGGGGTTTCCTTTTCCTGTTACTATAGTTTCAATGAGCCCTTCAAAATTCAAATGGAAATTTAATATTCAAATTCATATGTTGATGGTATTTGGGGTTGGGGCCTTTGGGAGGTAACTTCAGTTAGATAAGGACGTCATTAGACTGGCTTCTCTGTAAGAAGAGGGAGCAAGACCTGAGCTGATGCACATTGCTCTCTCTTGCCAAGTGAGGCCTCCCGCTATGTCATGATGCAGCAAGAAGGCTTCTGCCAGATGCAAGCCCTTTGACTTTATTAGGGAAACACAAGCTAAGTACCTTCTATTCTTTATAAATTATCCAGCCTGTGGTATTCGGCTACAGTAACAGTAAACAACTAAGACACTTATTGATAAAAGAAGAGTCTCAGGGTTCCTTCCTAGAGTTGGCAGTCATTGTCCCTGTTTAAAGGCATCAGATCTATCACAAGAGGTCAGATTTTGATCTGACAGAGGACAGAGACCCATAACTGCTTCAGGGTTGTGAGTAGTCCTCAGGTATCCTAATTTCCTTTATTTAAAAGTGACAAATAAAAATTGTATTCATTGACTGGATATAAGTGAATGATGTTTTGAAATATGTATACATTGTAGAATGGCTCAATTGAGCTAATTAACGTATTATTACCTTATATACTTTTCTGTGGTGGGATCAAATCCCTTGGCAATTTTGAAAATACAATCCACTGGTAGTGACTCTAACCACTATATTGTAAATTACTGTTCTGTTCTGTTGAACTGACTTCTCTTACCTACAATTTTGTATCTTCTTTTTTTTTTTTTAGGTTTTTTGAGACAGGGTCTCGCTTTGTGATTCAGGCTGTCCCTGAGTTCAGCCTCAAACTCACATCACAGCAATCCTCCTGCCTCTGCCTCCCGAGTGCTGGGATTACAGGCGTGAGCCACCA
>PVIR01016898.1:0-20925 GCA_004026965.1 Petromus typicus
GGTGGTATCTTTTAGGTCTGCTATGTGTTTTGTTAGATTGTATGGTATTATATTTCAATATCAAATTCTAATTTCTCATTGCTGGAATATAGGATTGAAATAGACTTCAGGAATTAATTTTATAACCTGAAACTTTGCTATAATTATTAGTTCTCATAGGTACATTTTTTCATGTACTCTTTGGGATTTTCCACAACCACATCATGTGTAAATAAAGACTATTTTATTTTTTCTTTCCCAATCTGTACGCTTTTTCTTTCTCACTTTAAATGTATTTGGTAGGACCTCAGTATGGTGTTGAAAAGAAATGATGAGAGCAAGAAACTTATCTTTTTTCTCATATCATTTGTGTAAGCACTTAGTTTCTTAGAATTAAGTTTGGTATCAGCTGTAAGTTTTTAAGAAGTTTTTTTTTTTTTTTTTTTGAGACAGGGTCTTGCTTTGTAGTTCAGGCTGGCCCTGAGCTCACTATGTAGCCCAAACAAGCCTTCACCTCACAGAAATCCCCCTGCCTCTGTCTCCAAGTGCTGAGATTAAGGTGTGAGTCACCACACCTGGCATTGTGGTATGTGGTTACCTGGGATGGAACCTGGGTCCTTGTGCTTACAAGGCAAGCTCCAGAACCTCTGGGATAAATCCCTGGCCCAAAGGCTTCTTTTTAAAATTATTTATAACTTAAAACTCATCTATTGTAGATGGCTCTATTATCATTATTTTTTCCAAGTGAAGAAAGAAGCCCTCTATTTGAAAAGAAATAGCAAGCTTTTGTTTTTCACTCAATATTTTCATTTAATGAATCTATCTATCTGTAATAAAGAATGAAGTCATGTTATATGAGCTGAAATGGAAAAGTTTGCTGAATATAATGTTAAATAAGAAGCTGACAATTTTGGTATCTCTAAATGTGGGACAATCAGAAGAGTGTGCTGGAATATAAAGTCCAGAGCACAAGTTGTGAAGTATTTCTGCTAAAGAGATCAGCTTTGAATCTGAAAATCCTCTAGAGCTAAATTTTATTGGCAGGAAATACAAAGAAAAGGCATGAAAAATGCTGGTGACATCACGGAGAAAAAGGCAATACCCAGAATATGAGTCATTTCTCAGGGACATTGGTCAGTATAATGAGTCAGCACAGGGGGACTGAAAAGCGGACTGTCTTAGCATAAACTCCACTTTAGAGATATAATCACCAATTTCAGTGCAGGGACATTTTTGGTAGTGGGAGGTATTTGTATCTAGGTTCAAACATATTGACTAAATAAGAACATTTTGAGAAATTATGGAAATTTGATTTTGGACCAAAATATGAGGTATAAAATGTCTTTATTATTAATTTTGTTTCTTTTATATGATAGTAGTAGTATATAGCATAATTTTCATTATTTTAAAGGAAGTTGCACAGAAAAGTCCATACAGGTAGAATGATGTGACTATGATTTGTTTCATGTCTGTAATTTGTTTTAAAGTATCTGAGTACTAAAATAACACAAAGACAATGGAAGAAACGAAAGGTATATGGGATGAAGTATTTTGTTTAAGTAAAGCGATGAGGACATACTTCACTTTCTTGTGTTTCTTGTTGGTAAACCCATTGACTTATGAGATTAGAAAGCTGAAGCCCAGGAGAAAAGGGGAAGACTTGGAGGAGTAGGGTGTGAGCCACCACATCCGGCGCTGTGCTATGTGGTACTGGTTGCTGCTGGGGTGAGTCTCCACACCCAGTATGGTATGTGGTTATCGGGGATCGAACCCGGGTCCTTGCGCTTGCAAGACAGGCACCAGAACCACTGAGCTAACTCCCTGGCCCTAATGTGAGCTTTTCTATTGCTTTGTCTTCTTAGGCATCTAAACATACTTTCTGTGATGGCTTGGATAAGGCTGATGTGTCAGCAGCTGGCGTAGGGGAAGCACTTTCCTAGTATAAATTAGAGATGGCTGGCCTTTAAAAGTGAAGCCTAGAAAAAGATGAATAGGTCATAGGGAACGTTACCTTTAAACGTCTTAATGTGGTTCTCGGGGGCCCCTGAGTTTGTGGTTGAGAGAATGATAAAGAGAACATATCTGTTCCTTCCCCTGGTTTGGCTGCCTGTGTCATGGGGGTGCCGCTCACTCCCTCTTCACATTTCACACCATCATAGCCTCACCCTCTGTGAACTCTTCCCCAGAGCTGAGCAGGTGCCCTCACACCTCCAGAAGCATGAGTAGACAAATTACTTTTTATTACAAGTTCTCTAGTCTCAGGTGTTTCATTATGATAACAGAAAGAACTAGCTATTACTTTGCTGTTAAAAAATAAACGAGAGACAATTCAGGTAATACAATGATAGCAGAGCCTCACTACTACAAACAAGATGTATTTTAGACAATACTTGTGTGTATTGTTAAAAAAAATCCTGAAGGACTATATTTATGATGAATGTATAATCTTTATTTTCATTTCTACTTTATAGAAAGTGGAAAGCAATCACTCAAAGGGCTTTAATGTATTTTTTTTGCACCCATGCTGTTGTTGGCTAAATGTAGTAGTCTGATCATGATGCTGAGTAAACATGTCTTAAAATAAAAGGGAAACCCCAAAATATCTGTGCTCAGTGGTATAGAGCTTGCCTAGTGCAAGGTCCTGGATTTAATCCCTAGTACTACAAAGTAAGTCTAAAAAATGAGACGAGACAGGGATTAAAAATTTCAGCAACAGGGCTTACACACAGCAGAAAGGGTTAGAGTAGATCTCTAAGGTTCTTTGTGTGTAGACTTTAAAAAAATATATTATTGATGTTTTATAAAGCTTATCTCAGCAACAATTTTAGAGTTAGCATAAAACAGGCATAAGGTAGAAGACAAAACACAACTGCCGGAAGATGCTTTTAATAGACTTGCCCAAGGTCAAGCTGGTAGTAAATATGATTCTTGATCCATGTATTATTTGCCCCATCTTATGCCTGAAAATGAGCATTTGCTAATCATTACCAGTTATGTGGTTAAACATCATAAACATTAGATTCACACAACATAGTTTACAGTGGGAAAATGTCCAGAGTTTAGAAGACTTGTACTCTTATTCAGAATTACCTTACCAGTCATGTGCCTTCAAACCAATCAGTCTTCTGGAGTTCTGTTTTCCTTGTCTGTAGAATAAGAGAATTAATTATGATCTCTTGGGTAGCTACCATTCTATGATTGTAGAAGTACATATGTTGAACAAGTTGGACATTTATCTTAAGTGCATTTAATGGCATAAAGATGATGAGGAAACTCAGGAAGACAAAACAAAGAGGAAGCCCTTTTTTTTTTCCTCCAAAAAAAGCACTTAGTTGGTGAGCTGAGCTCACTTCCCTTTTGCAAAGATTTGGTTTTGATAATATCCAGTTAAGTTACTTTCCCTGGACTGAAAGTTTTTGTGTCTGACATGTTAGTGCAGTAATGAATGGCATGGCTAGAACTCAACACTTTGTGAAAGTTCATGCCTGAAACCCCCTAGGCTGAGGTGAGAGGAGACACCTTGTACATGAGATGAAACCTAATATGAACTGTGGAATTTGCAGTTACACCCCACACAGGAGGAAAGAAGCACTGTAGTAAGGAGCATACCTGTCCTGAATGGAAGAATTGGAAAATGTGAAGAACAAAGGCAGAATATTAGAGCGTGGAGCTGTGCGTATATTGACTAACACAGTTTCTTCGTTCTAAATTTTGCAAGTGAGAAAACTCAGATTTCACGAGGTTACAGGACAGAGCTGAGCCTCGGCTAGATCAAGGATAAGAGTTAAGGTCGTGATTGGGGTGGAAATGATCCATCCATGTGAGGATGAAGACCTCACCGTTCATTGTTCTCTTCTCCAGCAACAGGTCTGAGTCAGCCACAGAGTAGATGCTGCATGAATGTGGGGCAGGACAGACTTGAGTGAGAGGATGCCTGAAGGATGTGTTTGAGTTTCTGTTCCCTTAAAACCAGCTAGACTTGCACATAGTCCGTTTCAGACCTGGTTCATCTGAGATATTAAAACATTCTCCCTACTTGCCACAGCTAACACTTGTCTTCCACTGTTGTATCGCCTCTTCTTTGTTGATGTAACAGCATAAATGTCAGAATATTACAGGACATGTGTGGAGTGACGTGACAAAGACTGGGGCTTCCTTTGATGTGAGCATAGATTTAGCAGCCTTAATATAGAAGTCACTAGTCAGACAGCATGCCGTGTGACTGGGGCTCAGAAGGAGTGGCCACCACCCATGTGACTGGTGACAGATACTTGGAGAAGTACCCAGTTCAATCAGAGAGTGAAAACTGTGCTTTCACAACCATCCTTTGCGCTTGCCTTTGAAGAGCCCATGTTTTCACATCTTTCTTTGGAGTGTGTCCTGCTGCTCTTGCTGCTGCTGCTGACAAGTAAGTGTGGGTGGGCATGGACGTTTACAGTTGCATGGAGCACAAGGGACCAGTACAGACAGTCATTCCAGTGTCGCTTGCAATAGCACAAGTTTGGAAAGAACCTAAGTGCCCATCAATGGGAGGGAGGAGGAGATAACTTTGGCATATATATGATACAAACAGTGGGCTTGATTGGTCAAGTCAGAATGCTATGAAAAACATCAAGGACAGAACAATGCACACACCAGACCTCTCTCTGTGTGAGTGTTGATTGTAAGGAAGCAGGACTGTGTGGATTGTAAGGGAGAAAGACTGTGTGGACATTTTCTGCAATACAGGTTCTAGGAAGGGGAGCTGGGAAATGCAAAGATTTGGAGAGGAAGTGACACTTTTCATGCACCACTTTTACTATTCAGTGTTTTACCAGGTAGATATGTATAAAAGACTTTTTGTTTTGCTTTGTTCTTTGGCACCAGGGACTAAACTCAGGACTGTGTGCTTGCCGGACTGGCACAGCATCCCTGAGCTAAACCCATGGCCTAGAAAGGACTTCATTATTAACTTCAGAACAACCTGAGACTGGGTTTCATATATGCAAAGTCTTTATCTGGTCAAGAGCTTTAGGGTTCTTTTTCACTTCATGTCTAGTGTGAATTCTTTTCTCCTCCCTGTCTCTGTCTCTCTCGTCTCTGTCTTTTAGTCTCTCTTTGTCTTTTGTCTCTGTGTATATGTGTCTTTTTTTTTTTTCTTTTCTTTTTGAGACAGGGTCTCGCTTTATAGTTCAGGCTGTCCCTGATCTCACTATGTAGCTCAAGCAAGCCTCAAATTTAGCAGTCCTTCAGCCTCTGCCTCCCGAGTGCTGGGATTACAGGTGTGAGCCACCACACCGATATTGTTCTATGTGATTACTGGGGATCAAACTCAGGACCTTGTGCTTGAAAGGCAGTGGCAGAACCACTGAGCTAAATCCCTAGCCCATATTTGTGTTTTTGTTTCTCTATTATTCTAACAAAATTCTGGAAATTGAACACAGGGCCTTCTCAATGTGCTATATCCTGTGCCTTTTTATATTTTGAAATTGGGACTTGCCAAATCCCTAGATTACTGGGAGTAGCAGCACATGCCTGTAATCCTACCACATGGAAGGCTAAAGCAGGATACTATGAGTTCAAGGCCAGTCTGGGCTATATATAAGACTTTGTCTCAAAACACAAACAAACATACAAACAAAAAAACAAGTAACACAAGGAAACCCAAAACATGAAGTTGCTAGTTACCCAGGCTGGGTTCAGACTTGCAGTTCTTTTATCTAGGACTCTTACGCTTGGGGAAAGAGTGCAGAGACTATAGGCATGTACTACCATGCCCAGCTCCTTCCTGATGAGAGAGAGAGGGAGAGAGGTGCATGTTAGGTGAGCCATCCTCTGATGATGCATGTAAAACGTTCCTAGTTGACAGTGGCCTTTCCTTAGTGTCAGTATCTGCCAGCTATATCCTCTTTTGCTTACAGAATGAGTCTACAGCTCACCCCAAGGACAGTAGTCCCCCTGCCCCGTAGTGGAATAGTGGTTTTCAGAGTAAGGGGTCAGAACTCTAACCCTGGGATCTGTTAGAAATAAGGATTATGGCTGCACTTCAGCCTGGCTGAGCCAGAATCTCTAGAGGCTGAACCTCACAATTCTGTGTGAGCAGGGCTTCCAGGTGGTGTGGACACCTCTGCCGTGTGAGAATCACTGACGTGGTCACTCATCCTTCAGGCAGGACAGCAGCAGTGATTTCCTCCTCATTCTGTGTAGCTCTCCTCGAAGTCTTGCGGGATTGTGCTGAGTTCAGGTCTCACACTCTTTCTCTCTCCAGGGTCTTTGGAAAAGGACTACAGAGTGAAGGTGGGCTGGAATGCCCAGCTACCCTGCACCTATACCCTGCCCGCCTCCGGGGACCTTGTTCCTGTGTGCTGGGGCAAGGGAGCTTGTCCCAGGTTTGGCTGTTCAAATGAGCTGCTCAGAACTGATGAAAGGAGTGTGACATCCAGGACATCTGGAAGATACCAGCTACAGAGAGAGTTTCACAAAGGAGATGTGTCCCTGACCATAGTGAATGTGACTCTAGGTGACGGTGGAACGTACTGCTGCCGGGTCCAATTCCCAGGCCCGATGAATGATGCCAAATCGAACATACAGCTGGTGATCGTGCCATGTGAGTAGACCCCTGCATGCCTTGTCACCTACAGATCATGTGAAACACACTGATCTTTTCACCCCTGCCCACCTTTATTACAACCCTGGGCTGGGTCCTAAAGACCTACCTTTGTTGTCTAGAGTTGTGTAATACCCTTCGTTATACTTTGAAACTCGACAAGATGGACTCAATAGGAAGAAAGGCCTAGACCAGAAGCTGTGTTGAATTACCCGGAGAGGGTTTTTTCTTTTTCTTTTTTCTTAATAACATACGCTCAGTGACCACTCACAGAGCAGAGCCGTCACCATGGCTGAAGATGAAGTCCCAGCATTAATTAGCTTTTACAGTTTTCTCCAAGTCCAGGCAGGATTGTGAGTCACTGGGCAGCGCTGTGCTGGGGCAGCGTGTGTGCTGTCCGGTGTCTCTGGAGTTCCGAGCACCCGCTTTGTTGCCACCTCTGCCTCTTCCCAATTGTGTGCTGATGGCCGAGACATGTTAACTCTGTGACCTCCTCCTCTGTGAAATATGATCACTTCTACCATACGACAGTTTCACAAGCATCAGGAGATAATATTTTGTGAGCAACTTTTGGTGTAGCTCGTGAGTGGCTGTTAGCTTGGTCTTAATTAGGTTGTAACAGTGGTGACTCCATTTGTAGTGACGAATAGGTCCTCAGTGAAAGTGGCACAAAGGTAGGTTTGGAAGGTGGGGATGTGTTTCTTTCTCTTCATTTGTTGTGTTTCACGTTTTTCCTGCTGCCTGCTTGATCCTCTGAAACAAACTCTTTGCTCTCAAAGACGCGTCATCTTAACGCTGGTTTCTGACATTAGCCACGGTTACCGCTGCTCCGACTGCCCAGAGAGATTGGACCGCAGCTCTCCCAGGGAGGCTCACCACCAAAGCACCTGGCTCAGGTAACTCACGGAGCAGAGAAGGAGGCCTTTGGTTCGTCTCTGAATTCAGAGCACTGAGAATATGAAAACAGCAGATAGAACAGCTTGAAAGTAGAGGAATGAATATTTCCGGTACCTGAAATAGTGTTCAGAGTGAGAAAGGCGGAGATACCCCAGTACTGGAGGAAAGGTCCTGTGATTCAGGATTCTGGATTAGTCACAAACTAGCCATAAGCCATGGCCAAGGACTTTCACTTCTCTCATTCCAGCTTCCTCTTCTAAGGAGCAGGGTTAAAGACCTTTAAATTTCATAATCCAGTAAAATCTCCCATCTTCTTCCCCAGAAAGAATTTTGGTGAGCTATACATTTTGTCAAATAAAACATGGTTGATATTATCATCATATTAAAAGGCAACATTGTAGACATATTTTAGTTTACTTAAATTTTAACCTTTAAGAGTTCAGTAAGAAATTATTATTTTCTTTCACTGGTCCTAGGGATCGAACTGAGGACCTTGTGTTTGCCAAGCATATATAGCACCACTGAGTCCTTGGCCCAGTAAATTATTTTCTACTTTACTTAAATATGAAGTAAATTTGGTTCAATGGGAAAACTCATCACATTATTCTTTTAACTCTTGCACCAGTGATGCTTCTTCAAGAATTTGCCTAAGTCCACATTCAGGGCTCTTGGGTTAAATTAGGTGATTGTCATTTCCTTTGTAGCTGAAATTCGGCCCATCAACTTTCTCAGATTCTAGCCTCAGAAGGAGTAGCCAAATTCTTCATGTAAGTGATTGAGAACTTTCCCAGTATGTCCCAGAAGGGAAGACAGGACAGAAAGAGTCACATCCATGAGGGAAGTTAATCTTCCATTACTTCTGGTCAGAATCCTAATATCTCTGAAATTCCATAGAGCTCATCTTTCTCTAAAATGAGATAAAGGAGGTAAGTCCCAGCACACGATGTCATCAACCTCAAAAATCAAACCTTATCAGATTTAAAGAAGAAAGTATATCAAATATGCTTAGCCCAGGGTATGATCATGTACTCACTCTAGGTTAGCTATTGTTATTAATTTCGTCTGTAAGATCATTGAGCAGAATCAGATTATGATCAAGTACTTTAGCTACAGGTAGAAGAAATTTGAAAATCAATTTTTTCCCTAGCTTTGCAAACTCACTACATTTTCTTTAATTCCTGAATCTAGAATAGTTTATCTGTACAGTGAGGGTCATTTTACCACCCATATCATAAATCTAAAAATTAAATATAATGATGCATAGAAAGTACTGAACAAGACACTTTGTGCATATAGGTCATGCAAATATTAGTTGCTAATATTACAGTTACTAACTTCAGCTCTCTAAGGTTGTGGTCTGATAGCAATTGGTAGCTAACATTTCTCATGTGACTAGTGAGGAAATCCATTATGGTGGACACAGATGATCGCCCCCATGTAGGTTAATCGGGTCACACCACATGTTATAGTGTGCCATTGTTTTATGTTAAAGAACTTACCAGCAGAGACTTAGATAAAACTTGGGCACTGAACACATTTCATCACACTTTTCCATCCCGTATTCCACTGCCCTTCACAGCAGCACCTCTGAGTTGGCATTTACTGGATGCCACCCATGGGGCGGGGGGAGAATGCACAGTTCACTTCCCTGTAACACTGCCTTCCTTTGTTCACGCTCATACCACGAACAGACATCTCTTTTCCTGTAGTGTTTATTATGACTTACTTCCTTTGAGAGCTGGAAAAATAGGGCCATCTCCTACGTTAAAGAATATTTGGTGTGTTACCTAGACAGAAACTCTGGGCTTTTCAAGAGTCTGTTTAAGAAGACTTAAATAAGCAAACTAACAAAGTTAATGCTTCAAGTAGAAAAATAAAATTAAAAAATGAAATTATGTTATAATAGATGGCCTGCCTATAATATACATGTCCATCATTGTTGAGTTAACTTTTATGGAGCTACGCATACCTGCTGTTTAGTGTGAATGCAGTTGTACTTAATATGTTTGAAATAAAACTGAAAAAGAGCTATAAAGAGTGAATTGCAAGGGCTGTGGAATTTCCTTAAGCCACACTGAACATACAACAAATGCCATCTCTTTTTCCTGAAGGCAATGAGATCTAGTTTGAGTCCAGCCTTCTCCATTAGTAGCTTTGTGATCATGGGGAAAGCACCCCTCTAAGTCTTACTTTCTTCATATGACAAGTGCAAGAAATAATAGTACCTGCCTATTGTCATTAGCATTAAATTGTGAGTAATAGCACCAACCCTGAGGTCTCCTCTGTCATAAATCCGTATATTAATGCACTTAACTCAACTTGCCACACTGCTACCTCCTCTGAGCCATGTTGAGATTTTCAGAAATAACACTGCAACTTCATGTAGCTGTTCTACCTAGATTGGCTGAGGGCAAAATCTATGCAAGGAAAGGTGTGAAAATGCAACAGTGCTCACTCACTGATCCTTTGCAGAGCAAAATAAAGAGTCAGTTGGTCATGTGACATTTCTCATGTGACCTGTGCTCCCCGGACTCTGGAAGACTGAAGTAGGAGGATCCCAAGCTTGAGGGCAGCCTAGGAACTTAGCAAGACCATGTTGGAAATGAATGAACAAATGAATAAATGAGTAAATAAGGCCAGGCAGATAGCACAGGGTAAAACCCAGAGTTTAATCCTTAGTGTTCATAAAAAAGAAAAAAACCAAAAAC
The DNA here is from genome assembly GCA_004026965.1 of Petromus typicus. Classification (NCBI taxonomy): domain Eukaryota; kingdom Metazoa; phylum Chordata; class Mammalia; order Rodentia; family Petromuridae; genus Petromus; species Petromus typicus. The sequence goes on from PVIR01016898.1 coordinate 10,171, forward strand.
CCAAAAAACAAGCAAAAAAAAAAAAAGAAAAAGAAAAAGAAAACAAAGCAGGAGAAACAGTCAGTCTTACCATTCAGACCAAGAGTAATAATCATTATAGGGAAGCATAAAATGAATTTTCATTTGGAAACCTTACATGTGGTTAAGATTCGTGTTTACTAAGTGGTTTCACCATTGTGGTTTTTAAACTTAAATTCCATTTTAGGTAATAAGAGCAAAGCTAAGGAAAACATAATTTCTTTCATTTTTTTCTAAAATAATTCTAGGCTAAACCTGTGATTTTATATTTACATCATAGTCTACTGAACTATTAACTGCTAAACCTCTTATACACCTTATAAGGTTTAGACTTTAAGGCTTCCACAAGGTGACCATGACATTTAGGGGGTTTCAAAATGTGTGACTCAGCTATGAAAATGAGTCAGTCTGCCTGGTCTTCCTGAAGGTAGCGGTCTAGTGTTTCAAACACAGTGTTCTAGCGATCAGGGCCTGTGTGCATGATGATGGCTGTTCATACTCATTGACTAACCAAGCAGGTGAACAGAAATAAACAAACACAAGGAGCTGGTGAGCTGGCAGCCAAGCACTGTGCCCTTCTCAGAGTCGTGGCACTGCCAAAGGAAGTTTCCTCAGGCTAGGTAGGTAAGAATGTGTGTTCAGAGCTGTGTGCACCTGAGGTGGAGGCCATTTTTATCACTCATTAAATTGTGTGATCTTGGGTTAGTCATTTCCTGAACTCTCAGTTTCTTCCTGTCGAGGGGACCATCATTCCCACTTTAGGACTGTCATTCTGAATGATAAATGACATACATCATTCATTAAAAAGTCGGGCACGGGGGCCAGGGATTTAGCTCAGTGGTTGCAGCATCTGTCTCGAAAGTGCAAGTTCATGAGTTTGATCCCTGGTACCACGTAATCCCAGAAATCAGTACCAAACACCACAATGCCAGGCATGATGGCTCACATCTGTAATTCCAGCCCTCAGGGGGCAGAGGCAGGAGGATTGCTGTGAGTTCGAGGCTGGCCCGGCCAACATAGTAAACTCAGAGCCAGCCTGACTACAAAGTAAAACCCTGACTCAAAACAAATAAACAAACAAAATGAAAAATTAGCACAAAGTGTGGTATTTTTCTTTGAATACAGTCAAATACGTTGTTTTCCTCCTACTGGGTAACTGTTAAATTTTTTTAAGAAAATTAATTTTTGTTGTCTTCCAAAGTCTGGTTAGACTATAAGAGCTGTATTAGTTATGTTCTGGATTACTGTAGAATGCTTTAGAACACCGAGGACAAAACAAACTATGTTTTTGACGTAAGTCTTGCTGGCAGGAGTCATTATTTCGTAAAATATAAGTTGTAGGGCTCATTATGTAGGTGAAAAAATAGCCATCTTGGTTGGTTTGTAAGCATTCAGTGAATTTTGTGATCTTCCAATTAGTGTGAAGAGTATGAAGAAATACTTTGAAATAGGATTGTAGACAACTTTTTTTTCTTTAACTGAGATTTTTAAAAAATGTTCTTACCCATTGTCTCTTTTCTGTGTGTGTATGTGTGTGTGTGTGTGTGTGTGTGTGTGTGTGTGTGTGTGTGTGTGTCTCACAGAGACTCAGACCCCGGGGACGTTCCACCATCAAAATCAAACAGTAAGTAACTATTTTTACGCCTTTATGTCATGGTTAACTGAGAGTAAAGAAACTTTGGCCTTTGATTTCCTCCTTACCTATCCTTCCTTGAGGAAGAAGCCTTCACATCCTTTAGCATCAGACTCACGGGCTGTGACGTGCTGGTGACAGGTCCGCCCTGCAGGCTGCTGCAGGCGTGGACTGAGGGTGGGAGAGTGGAGGGCCCACACATGTTGGAAATCAAAAAGAAGTATCTGTGTCTTCTTCCTCTTCTCAGTGTCACCACTGAGTACAACTCTGCACCATTCAAAGATTCTTCTGGATTCTTCGGGTTGTTTCCCCCCTTGTTTCAACAGTAATCTTTTTTGTTTTAGTTTTTTGAGACAGGGTCTTGCTTTGCAGTTCAGGCTGGCCCTGAGCTCAGCCTCAAACTCACATCACAGCAATCCTTCTGCCTCCGCCTCCTGAGTGCTGGGGTTACAGGCGTGAGCCACCACATGCGGCACTGTGGTACGTGGTTCTGATTGCTGGTGGGCGTGAGTCAGCATGCCCAGCATTGTTGTACTAGTTACCAGGGATTGAAGTAGGGACCTTGCACTTGCAAGGCAGGTGTGGGAACCACTGAGTTAAATTCCCAGCCCATCCTCCACTGCAGTCTTCATGAAAAAAGTTGTTTGTGTGTATAAGTTTACTTATTTATATGTGAGAAGGTATCAGTGAGAGATACTCAAAAAAAGATTTTATACATTTATCTATGAAACAGTCCTTCATTATACCACAAATTTTGTGTCCCTCATTTTCTGAGAGTAGAAGAAAAACCACAAAGTTGCAGCAATGACTTTCAGATTGCTTGAGGTCATGTCTAAGGATCTGCACTCCTTCTGGTCAGGCTTCTACTCCTGTGTTCAGAACTGCTGCTCAGCACCCTGTGTGGCCTCCCTCTCTGTGACCAAGCACTGCATGCTTAGTACCTCCCACTGTGTGTGTGCCCACTGTGCTTGTGCACAACGCCTCACATGCAGGACTTCTGCCACTGCAGGAGAAATGTGTGTTCAGTAAAAACGTGAACGTGGGCCGGGGATTTAGCTCAGTGGTTCCGGCATCTGCGTGGCAAGCCCAAGGTCTGGAGTTCAATGCCTGGTAACTACATACAACGGTGCCAGGCATGGCAATTCATGCCCACAAGCAATCAGTATCACATACCACAATGCCAGGTGTGGTGGCTCACACCTGTGATCCCAGCATTCAGGAGGCAGAGGCAGGAGGATTGCTGAGTTCAAGGCTAGCTTGGGCTACATAGGGAGTTTGGGGCCAGCCTGAACTACAAAACAAGACCTTGTCTCAAAAAGCTAAAAAACAAACAAACAGAAAAAACACAAAAAAATGTGAATGTGCATTGAATAAATGGAAAATCTAACTTTCTTGACTTCTTTGTTTTAAAAGTGTTACTAATAAAAATCATATTAACTAGAGAAATAGCAATAATCATTACCATCTGAGCATATATTGTGTATCATAACTAGTGATAGGAATTTTTTATTTCTGTCATATCATTTCTAGTAATTCTATGTCCCTTCTTGGCATTGAAGGGGATTTGAACCCAGGACTGTCTGGCTGCAAAGTCCTGGCTCTTTTTTCATGTGTATTTGCTTTCAGTTTTTTGAAACAAGGTCTCACTATGCGGTTCAGACTGGCCTTCAACTTGATATGTACTGGAGGCTAGCCTTGAATTTGAGTGATCCTCCTGCCTCAGCCTCCTGAGTTCTGGGATTACAGGCATGAGTCACCATGCGCAGCAAAACTTTTTTATAGAAAGGCAGTGATTAAGAGCCAGGACTTTGCAGGCAAACAGGCCAACATGCCCATTAGTAGATGAAAGGATAAGGAAAATGTGGTGTAAACATAATCAAGTATTCCTCAGCCATATAAAGAAGAATACATTTGAGTTATTTGTAGGAAATTGGATGAATCACAATACCCTAGTACTAAGTGACATAAGTCAAACACAAAAGGTTAAATATCACATAGATCCTCTAAGTAAGAGCCCCAAATACAAATAACTTGAAGAGAAAACAAAGGGAGACAGTAGGAAGAATACAATCAGGGTTAAGTGAAGAATTTCAAATAAGATCACTCTGAAATGTCCCAAAGAATACAGGCATATTAGATGAACAAGACTTCACTCTATGTCCATTTTAAGAAGGAGGGATGGGGAGGAGTCCCTTTCCAAAGAAGTTCTGCTATATGCACAACACAGAAGGAAAGATTTTATTTAACTCCAACATTAAGCTAACCCATTTTTATGGTGGTTTGCGTGTTGTCTAGAAGGGAGCAGATTAAGGGCTTCATTCAGGTCCATGCAATACTGTGATTATGTATAATGGATGGCCCAATGCACAGACTGTAAGATGGGCTGTTTGTGTTTTGTTTGTTCAACTCTGTTTGTGTTTCCATAGCAAACATTCCCCCTGTCTAATGAGGTCCAAGACTCTGGAGCAACCACCAGAACAGGTGTCTACATCGGAGCAGGGGTTTCTGCTGGCGTGGTCCTCCTGCTTGTTTTTGGTGCTTTAATTCTCATGAGTAAGTAATTGCATATTGCTTCTGTTTCCCTGTGGAACTTTTACTATAGGAACCGATACAAATCTGGATAGAGATAGCACTTTATAATCATATCTATAGGTAATTACCTGAATACCCATTGGTCCCTCTAGACCCTAACACTAACAATAGCTGATAATCAGTGTTTCCCTGTGACAGACACCATGTTAAATGTTCTATATACGTTTTATCGTCATCAGCATCTTCAAAGATGGGTAGCATTATTATCCTCATATCATGGTAGAGGGAAATAAAACTTAGAGAGACCCAGACACTTTCCTGCACTTTAAGAATCAGCAAATTGCAAATCTGGCATTGAATACAGGCACATGGATTCCAGCATCTGTTCTCCATGTCTTTGGGTGAAAAAACCCATCTTTCAAATTTATGAATATACCCAGGTTTCTGAGGAGACACATTCAACAAAAACCACCCCTTCTGTAATGACGGATCATGACAAAGGTCATAGAATCTTTTCCATTTATCATGACACTCGCCATAGACAGTTTTTCTAAGTTACTTGTGTTTATTTTTTTAAACTTCCTTAAAGTGTAATTACAAATAAAGTATAGTTGACATATAATATACAGTATATTTAAGGTATATTCAATTTGATGTATTTACTAGAAAACCATCACTATACTCAAGCCTCTAAACCACCACTACACTGAAGACACTATACTCAAGAATCAAATATTGCCATCCCCTTTGAAGTCTCATGCACTTTTATAACTGTAATATATTCCTTTTTCCCCGAGGGAAGAAATTAATGCTTTACACTTCAGAGTTTAATAAATGATAGCATTTTTCTCTTTATATGGACTGTTTTAAAATACAGAGTCTGTGCAGTATAGCCAACCATTCCAGATGTACCAAATTGAAGGGGGTTCCTAAGATATGGGACTTCTACTGGCAAAAGTGGGACAGTCTGGGAAAGCTCTGATTAGCTAGCTTGCTCACCGTGCTATAAGAGGTTGACAAGTACTTTAACAAGATTAAGTCCCCACATGATAGATTCTAATATTCTAATGGAGAACCAGGATGCTAAAAGTGTCAATAACTTGCCCAAATTTGGAAAAGTAATAGATCGATCTAGGATTTGCAAAAGGGCTACCCTGCTCCCCACCATTATCTATGCTGCCATTCTTGGTAAATGTTCAGAGAAAGAAATGACCTCTCCTCACTAACCAGCACTTACTGAGAGAGAGCAGTAAAGCTTGGGACTTGACCAGATGAACATGAAATCTAAAAGGTATTAAAGGACAAGTATAAACCAACCAGTTTTTTGAATTAAGAGTTCAGACTTTAGTTTCTCTAAAGGGGAATCAGGATTGAGAAATATCTGAAACCCCCCCCCCCCAGTACTGGGGATCGAACTCAGGACCTTGTGCTTTGGAGACAGGCCCAGTGCCATTGAGCTAAACCTCCAGCCCAAGTGACTTATTCTGTCTCATTCCAATGTTCAGCCAAAGGTGCTGATTTTTAAAAAGAAATCTCTGGAGCAAATAGTGAAATTTGGAAACTCTGGCAAGTGATCTACCGTAGGAAATTCATCTTCCTGCTGTGTATAAGAGATGTGTGCTGTGCCTTTGCCCCTTCACAGAGCTGCACAAACAGATGTGAGCAAAGCTTATGAACTTTAATGTGGTTGATCATTCTAGTTACACAATGAAAAATGATGTTAAGTAACTTATTTTGACTAGCCAGTTTCTCGATGCACGACACAGCATGTAGATGAACACCAATCTGACCCCTTTGACCCACTAATAGAAGCACAGAGCCATCAAGTCATGGAGCTGCTGTGTCTGCATGCAGATGGACAGAGTGGCCAGGTCAGTTTTCCTGATCTGGAAACACTGAAAGATTGAACAATTCTACAAGCCCTAGTGTTGGTTGACAGAAGGAGTGTGTATAGCGTTTCCTCATGCACATCTGCCTGAAAAAGAGATCACAGAAACACAAGCACTGCTGGCCTGTCGTCAGCATCTGCAGACTCATCAGTGTTGACTGTGTGCCACAGTGACTCACTGCTCCTTTTCGTTGGTGCCTCAGTATCCATGGTATTTCATTAATTCATCTCGTTATGGTGCTGACCAAAACAGGAACATATGCCACATTGAGCACTGAAGCTTCTAAAAGCTCACAAGAAATGTTCTTCACAGCAGGCAGGACCAGCTCTTCACCAGTAGTAAAGGGCTGAGCTGAAGCTGAAGCGATGTGGTTGCAGTTGAGAATTCTGCTCTCAGTGTCGACACGTTGGGTGAATCGGTCACCTTCAGTCATCACTTCTGTTGCTTCTGTTTACAGATTTTCTTTTGAAAAGCTCCTGAGGTCTCTTCTAACTCAGAAAGCATGGTGTCCATGTAGAAAAGCAGTTTGGAAGGTTGTTGGGTTGCCAGTCACCATAACTTACACAAAAGAGGCTCAGAGAACGTGAATCACCTGTTGTAATGAGTTCATAATTTAAGCAGCCCTCCTTGTATTTCCCTTAAATGAAGTTTTGTTTCACAGCAGTTTTAGAGCCTTTGGTTGTCTTATCATTGAGTCTTTTTCCTCTTTTTAAGGAAGCTCTCTGGTGATGTTTGTTTTTTACTTATTTTGTCAAAGGTTAGTTTAAGCCCTTACTTGAACTGTGACTAAGACAAGTGTGGAATGAGGAAAAGAAGGATCCATCCATGAAGCAGTAAATGGAATAACAGAGAGGCCACATGCAGAACAAAATAAGCATCTGATTCTGATTTAAAACTTGCCACTAGATACACCGGTACAACTGAAGTTTGTGGAGTTGGGTGTGGTGGTACCCACCTATACCACCAACACTCATAATGCTGAGGCAGAAAGATCACCATGATGAGTTCCAGGCCAGCCTGAGCTCCATGAGTTCAGAGCCAGGCTACACTACAGTAGCAGACCTTGTCTAAAAAAATCACTGAAGTCCAACAACTCATTTGCCCCTATAAAGCCTGCCAGCAGGCACCGTTTGACCACCACTCACTATTCACTGATAGAGTTTGATGTAAATCGGTAAGCGATTGATTTCTCATGGTCTTTTTGCAGTCAAACTTGCTGAAGTTTGTCTGTATTTGCAGCTGCTTCCCAGTGCCACCATCGCTGCCTCGCTGTACTTCCGGTCATAGGGTGTTAGGTCCTCCTGCGGAATTGCAACCTCGATCCCTCACGGGTGCAGTTCTCAGCAGGGCTTCTGCTGTGAGAACCTAACACTATTACTGACCTGAGAGGAGGCAGAGCGCAGGTGGTAATTTGAGCGATGGGGAGCAGCTGAAGCTACAGATGAAGCTCCAGTTGCCTGCCTGCCACTCAGCTCCTGCTCTGTGGCCCAGTTCCTAGCAGGCCAGGGACTAGTACTGGTCCGTGTTCTAGGCCCATGTGCCATAGTAGGCCCTTTGTAATCAGTGAAAACTCTAACAGGTTCCCCATGACTGGCTAGCGGTAGGGATCCTTGATATAGGATATAGCCCCATTTTAACTGTTAGACTTGAGTTACTTTCTTCTTCTAGCCTTTTTGTTTATTTCAGGCAGTTGTGGAGATCTTCGGTCACTTTCTCTGCTCTTGGACAGCTGCCCCTGGCTGTTGATACAACTGATTTATTCTCAGCTCTCAGAATTGAGCTTACAATTCATCTCTGCATGACTTCCTGACCACATTCTGTATTATCTGATTCATTGTAGTACTGGTTTCTTTCACAACACATCACAGTTTAAAACTATTTCATTCATCTCCTCACTCACCCTCTCCCCCCACTACCCTTTTTTCTTTCATGTATTTATTGGAGTATTCTCCATCCTTTTAGCCTCTCCAGTGCTTGGATAGCAAACACATGCCATCGTGTTGAGCTTTGATTTTTTTTTTTTTAAATCTCACTCAATAAACTGTAGGGTTCATAAAGTTGTATCTTATAACTTACCTTTGTGTCTGCAGGCAGGAAGTTGTCAGATGTATGGAAAATACCATAGTATTGTTAAATAAGCACAGCACATCTTTATTCCTTTTCCACATAGTATACATAAGAAACTAAGATGCACAGTAAGAGTGTACTTTAATTGGTTTTTGGACTGTTTCCCTAAATAAAAACTTTTGTTTACAATGAGTCTATTTTATTTCTTATTTATATTGTAAAATTAGACTAAGTAACCTTTCTTGCTCTTTTTCCTAGGTTACTCTCACAGGAAAAAGAAGCTACAGAATACAAGGTGAGAGTGATAATATTCATAGGTAATATTGATAGATATCCATTCATCCATCATTTGTAAAATTGTAGAGTCTATGCTCATTTCTACCTCTACTTTGTAAATGCTATGAACAATTAGAAACTTGTTTGGTCTATAGACAATAGTATCTCCAGTACAGTGGCTAACAACTATACATTATATATAATATATAATAAATTATATATCAATATATATATTATATATATATGGAGAGAGAATTGAGCCCAGGGCCTTGCACATGTTATGCCAGTGGTCTGCTGCTGAGCTACAACCCAAGCAGCCCTACAAGTCATTCTTTTATAAATTTTGAGACAGGGTCTCATTAAGTTGCCTATCCTGGACGCCTAAATTTAATCCTTCTGGTTCAGCCTCCCTTGTAGCTGTAATTATGTGCATGTGATGCCAGCTTTGTAGTAACTACTATTAATAAATGAATGAATGAATGCATATTTCTCACAGTAGCATTCTGAGGTCAGGCTGTCTTTATTTCCAGGCTTTTGCGAGCATGATGAGACACAAAGTTTACTAGTATACAATCTTCACACCAACAATGAGATATTTGTGTTGTGTTCTGCTGTACCTGTAGTTGTATAGAATAGTATTTAACATGGTAAATATTTCTTGAATTAAAATGGAAAAAAATCTCAATTTACCCAAATCATAGAATTGTAAGACAATATTCAAATTCAAGTCTGATTACATCTATACCATCATTTCTTTTTCTACTTTTTTTTTTGAGACAGCGTCTTGTTTTATAGTTCAGGCTGGTCCTGAACTCATCTTTGAACTCAGAAATCCTTCTGTCTCTGCCTTTTGAGTGCTGGGATTACAGGCATGACCCACCATGCCAAGCATTGTGGTATGTGGTACTGATTGCTGGTGGGTGTGAGTCACCATGCCCAGCATTGTTGTATGTTTACTAGGCATCGAATTCTGGCCCTTGTGCTTTCAAGGCAGGCATCAGAACCATTGAGCTAAATCCTTTTCTACCTGTTATTTAAAATTGCCTAAGGCTGTGGAAGAATTACAGTTACAGTAACAGAACAATACCAGTACACTTATACTCCAATAGACCTAAACTCCTATACACCAGTACTGGTCAGTTGATGCGTAGCACATTAGCTTTATTTATTTCTCTATATGCACCATGATTTTTTTCTGAACCATTTGTAAGGAAGTGACAGACATCTTGACACTTCACCTGGACTGTTCAACCTGTGAGTTCTAAGAAAAAACATTCATTTTTAATACCTAAGAAAATTAAGATTAGCTCAAATTGTCTTAACTGTTTACCATATTATTTCAAGGATTTCCCTCATATGCATCCCACCAAGACTCATGTACTGCCTTTGGCTGCTGTCTGTTCTCCCAGGCTTCTCCTACCCACATGGCACTTGAGAAATACTTAAATCTACTGCAGCACTTTCTTTTTACAGCCTCATCACTCTGGCCAACTTACCTCCCTTGGGATTAGCGAATGCCGGAGCAGAGGGGATTCACTCAGAAAATATCTACACCATCGAGGAGAACTTCTACACCACCGAGGAGAACATCTACCCCAATGAGAACATCTACACCAGCGAGGAGAACATCTACGAAATGGAGGATCCGAGTGAGCATTACTGCTCTGTCAGCAGGGCCCAGCAAGCCTGACTCCCTCTGGGCCGTGACCTCTTCATACAGTTGGTTTCAGCCCCTTCAGAAATCCTTCTGTCTCTGCCTTTTGAATGCTGGGATTACAGGTGTGAGCCACCATGTCAATGGTGTCCACCTTGCTAATGTTCTTTTCTAAACAATAAGTGTCTGGTTTTGCAGGTTCTGCCCTCTGCTTCCAAATACACTTTCCGTTTTCAGAGGCTCATTAGCTCACTCGGGAATTCAACTGAGACCTCTGCAGAACTTAGGCATCTTATTACCTCTGATTTCCGGCCAGCCTGGCCACCCGAACCAGAGCCTGCAGACTGTGGTAGGTATTAGAGCTCAGAAGTGCTTTTGTACGGATTAAGGTATTTTTGTTTTGATACTAGGGAATGAACTCAGGGTCCTGCCCTTAAAATATTTTTTAAAATTTTATTTTGAGAACATGTTGCTAACTCAGTAAATTGTCCAGGTTCAGCTCAAACTCATAATTCTTCCAGCTTGTCTCCCAAAGCTCTGGTGTGAAAAGCACAGGCCACGTGCCTGACTAGGAATTCTGCATATAATGTCTCTGGAGCTCTAGGAAATTCAGGCAAATGATGTGCCTATAAAGCTCCTGAAAATGAAGAAAGCTTTTTTTTTGGTATGAAAATTCTAAAGGGCTC
>PVIR01016898.1:21025-35922 GCA_004026965.1 Petromus typicus
AAAAAAAAAAAAAAAAGAAGCCCCCTGGCAGGTCTGTGGTGTGGATAGAGCTCCTGGGAAAAGGAACCACACTGTGTTTGTGGTCAGGTTTTGCTTGTGTCCTAATGGGGAAATATCTCTGACCAACTTCTTCATTCATATAGAAACTTGGAGCCATGCTCCATTATGTTCTCCCCTCCTCTCCCCTTCCCTTACACTAATAAGGGAATAATGCCTAGTTAAAAAGAGCTAGCTAGGGGCCAGGGATTTAGCTCAGTGGTTCTGGCGCTTGCCTTGCAAGTACAAAGTCCCTAGTTCAATCCCTAGTAACCACATACAAGAATGTAGGGAGTGACGATTCACACTCACCAGCAATCAGTACCACATACCACACTTCTGGGCATGGTGGCTCATGCCTGTAATCCCAGCACTTGGAGGTAGAAGCAGGAGGATTGCTGTGAGGTCAAAGCTAGCCTGGGCTCCATAGTGAGCTCAGGGCCAGCCTGCACTACAAAGTGATACCCTGTCTCAAAAAACTAAAAAAAAAAAAAAAAAAATAGAGCTAGGTGATGCCAGGCATGGTGGTACAGGACTACAATTGTAGAACTCAAGAGATTTAGGCAGGAGGATCACTGTGAGTTCAAGGCTAGTCTGAACTATTGTACATAGCAAGCTAACTCTTTTGAGAGTAGGTCCCCTTTGTAAAATCTCTTATGCCTTTGTGTTTTATTCTTACAATCTGCTACATGATAATTTGATACATTTTCTTTTGTTACTTCTGCATTTTGCATTTGTATTTTTTCTGTTTATTTTATATCTAATTTGTGTAAATAGAAAGTTTTTCACATTTCAGTGCAGTGTTCTGTTCTGTCTCGCTTTGGAGGCACTGGACCTTCTCTGAGCTGCATCCCTAGCCTTTCTCTTATTTTTTCTTTTGAGACAGTCTCTAGTAAATCATTATGTTTCCCAGGCTTGCCTGGATTGAAGCCAGAACCAAGCCTTCCCCGCTGTCCCTGACAGAGCTGGTCCGGGGTGCTGTGACTTTGTCCTTTGGAAGCCTCTCTGTGCAGCACAAAGACAGCAGGGCTACATTTAGAAAGCAGATGATATTAATTTAAAATATATTTTACATAGCCAGGTGCAGTGGAGTACACTTGTGATCTCAGGACTCAGGAGGCTGAGGCGGGAAGAGGGAGAGCTCCAGGCCAGCAGGTCTACACAGTCTACACAGGTCTACAAGGAGAGCCACAGAGCACATGACAGGACCTGGTCTTAGTTCTAACAACAACAGCGTGTTTGATTTAACTCAATACATCTGTGTCAGCTTGCTATTGCTACGACAAAATACATAAAAAAACAACTTGATGGAGAAATTTGCACATGGTTTCAAAGCTTTCAGTCCAGGTCAGCTGGATTTATTGCCTTGGAGCCTGTAGCAAAGATGACCACCATGGCCAGGAGTGCAGTAGAAGGAACTGCTCACCTCGAGCTGATAGGAAGGAGGGGGAAGAGAGAGGAAGACACACACGTATGCATGGCTGTGCACGTGCGCGCGCGCGCACACACACACACACACACACACACACACACACACACACACACGAGGCTCAGCATGCCCATCCGCAGCCCCTAGTCCCCTCCTTCCTCCAGAGAGGCCCCACATCACCACAGCAAATTCAGCTGCAAAGTATGTGTCCCACGCACAAGCCTTTGGGGACACCTCAGATTCCGACCATCACATCTGAAGTACTGTCATCTCCGCACAGGATGGAGGTCATGATCATTCAGACAATATGTTACATCCTTTGTTGCGATGTGAGCCTTAAGAATTCTAGAATTGTATGTTATATATTGTGAAATAGAAAACACTCAACGTGAAGTAGGGTGAAGGGGGAAAATAATGAGATTATAGCAAAAAAGAGAGGAAACAAAGTTTATATATATAGGGGGTGGGGGTGGTAGGGTGGGTAGGGAAAAATGAGAATTAAGTTGTGTCATATACTGGTACAAATTCTCATTGTGGAGTGCAGTCATGATGTGTATATGTAATGTACCAATAAACATTTCAATTTAAATAAAGAATTCAGTGGCATTTCCGGTCAGATTCACAGCATTTGTTATGTCTGCATTCTGAACAGCGGGCTGCAGGCTCAGGGGCCGCAGGCGGGAGGCACTGTGCTGTGACAGGGCTATTGGTCACTCTGCCTGGGACCTCTCTCCCGCTCTCCTCTCCTCTTCCCACTCCATATACACAGACACACACACTATAGCTTGTTTTTCTTGGATAATGCATTTTATTTAGGTGACTAAGTAGCCTTAAGTAGAACATGTGTATATTCTACTAAAGAATTTCTCTATGGATAGATTCAAAGCTGCAAGAAATGCCTTTTATACACTAAACTGTGTCCATTTATATACTTGCAAGGTGTAGAGTTATAATGAGAAATTTCTATGTCAAAGGGTGTGATATTATTTGAGGTGGCATATGACATAATACAATTTTATTCATTTATTTGTAAAATAAAATCTCACTACATAGTTCAGACTGGCTTTGGACTCATTGTCTCTCCTGGCTGGCCTCAAACTGGGGTACTCTTGCCTCAACCTTCTCAGTACTAGAATGCTAGACATGAGCCACCACGTCTGGCAATAATAGTTTTATCAAAAGTACCATAGTTCCTATGTCTTTCAAAGGATAATCAGGCATCCCTGAGTTGGAGGGCAGCTTAGGCTATACACTGAGTTCAAGGGCAGCCTGAACTGCATAGCGAGACCCTGTCACGAGAAAGAACTAAACAAATGGCAATTAGCTTAAAAAAAATCAAATTTTTATTCCAGGAAATTCCTTGCACAAAAGTAATTCTGTTTTTGCTTTTTGAAATTTGACTTGAAAATGAAATTGAGCTTAAACATTTAAGCCTTGTGATTGTCTTGGAACTTTTCTTTTATATTCAATATATTTCAGTTTTTTTTTTTTTTTTTGACAGGGTCTCGTTTGTAGTATAGGCTGGCCCTGAGCTCACTATGTAGCCCAGGCAAGCCTTGAGCTCACAGAAATCTTCCTGCCTCTGCCTCCTGAGGTCTGAGATTACAGGTGTGAGCCACCACACCCGGCACTGTGGTACATGGTATGATGGCTTGTGGGTGTGAATTACCATGCCTACCATTGTATGTGGTTACTGGGGATTGAACTTGGGCCCTTGCACTTGCAAGTCAGGTACCAGGACCACTGAGCTAAATCCCTGGCCCAATTTCCTTTCTTTTGAGCAGATGGGAATGGCATAGTGACACAGTCTTTAGAAGGTCTGTGGCATCACAAACTAAGCAAATACCAAATATCTGACTAGCTAGATTCATGTGGATGTCTTACTGGAGACAAGTGGAATTTAAAGACTGTTTCTTTTTCTGTTTTTGAGACGGAGTCTCTTTATTATTTGTCTGGCCTTGAACTCACTATGTAGTTTAGACTGGCCTCGAACTCACAGATATCCTATTTCATTTTCAGTGCTGGGATTACAGGTATGGACCACCGCCTAACTAGAGACTAATAGACATTAAGCCAGGGATTTAGCTCAGTGGTTCCAGCACCTGTCTTGCAAGCAGAAGGTCCCGGGGTTCAATCTGGTAACCACATACAACAGTGCTGGATGGGGTGACTCACACCCACCAGCCATCTGTACCATGTACCACAATGCCGGGCATGGTGGCTCATGCCTCTGATCCCAGCACTCAGGAGGCAGAGGCAGGAGGATTGCTGAGTTTGAGACTGAGTTCAGGACCACCCTGAACTACAAAGTGAGACTCTATCTCAAAAAACCAAAACAAAGTAAAATAAAACAAAAAACTAATCGACACTGTGTCATTGAGCAAGGTGCAGCAGTTGTCTCTTCCCAGGACTGCAGAAGACAGTGAGTGGGTTTCACCATGTTAAAGATCTTTTCAATCCTAAGACCAATTTTCTGCATTAGTTTTTTCCATTACTGTAACAAATCGGTGCTATTGGATAGAGTAACTCTCAGAGTCAATACCATATGTTGTCAAACTCATTGTAAGCACAGCTCTCAGCTACGAGTGGCTCTTTCCAGGCACTGCAGTGTTCTCTGTCAAACAAGAACATCTCAAAATTTTGTATTTTCTTTAAAAATGTTGTTTTACAAAGAGCTAGCCTTGTCAGAAGAGAAGCATTTCTACATGGACAGGTAACAGGGCTGGGTGTTCCTTTCAGTTTCAGTTGAGTAAACCTTGACATGGCTCCTGCCTGGGGTTCCCAGCTACCCTCGCCATGCTGGTCTAGGGTGGCAGGTGTCCCGCTGTGACGCTGCTCTGCGGAATTCTGGGAAATGAGTAGGTCCTCAGGAGGAGGGGTGGGGTGTGAAACACATTACTGAGGGGGGTGGGGGGAAATACAAACACATCAAATATAGAATTTAGTACTGGACCTGCTCCTTCCTGCCTTCTTCCATCTTTCTTTCCTTCCTCCCTCTCTCCTGTCTTCTTCCTCCTCTTCCTCTTGCCTTCTTCTCCTTCTTCTTCTCTTCTCGCTCTCTCTCTTTCCTCCTAATCTTATCCTCACCTTGACAGCCGAGATATCGAATTGATGTCAGAAGGGCCCTGCACTGGGACTGTAGACTTCCAGGACTCCATAGATATTTGCTGCTGCACATAGTCCACACTTCTCTTCTGAATGTCTAGGCCTGGCTGACTGAAAGTTACCTGATTGGCTTGGCTTTGTAAACAAACACTTCTGGTATTTAGATCTTTAAAGGAAGTTGGTTTTATATTTGAGCTTCTGTGAGGGTCACTGGTAACAGCTGTCTCTTGATGGAAAAGGTGTTCTCTCATTAGACAACTGGAGATATCCTGTTCAGTTGCCTAAGTGGGTCTCAGATAGTAAAATACTAAAGCATCACTCAAGTGTCTGAAATAGCAAACAAAAGAATGATTTGTTAATGAAGAATATACATACTCTCTTTAATAATATGCATACTCTCTTTAATACTTATGAATTGATTTTTTTTTTGAGACAGGGTCTCGTTTTGTGGTTCAGGCTGGCCCTGAGCTCAGCTTCAAACTCACATCACAGCGATCCTCCTGCCTCTGCCTCCCGAGTGTTGGGATTACAGACATGAGCCACCACACCCGGCACTGTGGTATGTGGTACTGGTTGCTGCTGGGGTGAGTCTCCATGTCCAGTATTCTTATGTGGTTACCCGGGATTGAACCCAGGACCTTGTGCTTCCAAGACAGGTGCCGGAACCACTGAGCTATATCCCCGGCCCATGATTCTTTAATAACATTTCAGAAAATTTTCTTGCTACCAAGTGTGTCTTTTCAGCAAGCTAAAAATTCAGAAATATATTAACCTAGCAATGCTCAAAGTAAGTGGTGGAAATTGGTTGCTAATCTAAGGTCTGAGGAGGAAAACTTGTAAACTATTTCTGGAAGAGAATTTTAGTACAATGTGTAAGAAATGTTTAGACACTTAAAAGCACAGCTGAGCATTTAGAATTATAGGAGCATAAATATTTCTGAACCCACTTTATATAGTTTATAGTCCTTGAAGAGTTTCTAGTAAGTTATTTTGATTTCAAATTTTGAATAATCTCAATATATTCCAAAACAAAGTTCCTTTATTGAGACACTGGACTATATCTTAAAAGAACAAATATGAATTAATACAAAGTTATTTGTTTTAAAAAAACAACATGCGTTGACTACTTCTTAAATCTTTTTTTTTTTTTTTTGAGACGGGGTCTCACTTTGTGGTTCAGGCTGGCCCTGAGCTCAGCCTCCAACTCACATCACAGCAATCCTCCTGCCTCTGCCTCCTGAATACTGGGATTACAGGCGTGAGCCACCACGCCTGGCACTGTGGTATGTGGTGCTGGCTGCTGCTGGGCGTGAGTCTCCACGCCCAATATTTTATGTGGTTGCCGGGGAATCGAACCCAGGTCCTTGTACTTGCAAGACAAGCGCCGGAACCACTGAGCTATATCCCCGGCCCCAGACTACTTCTTAAATCTTGCATGAGAATTTAAGTGTGACATTAATTTTAGGAGGTTGTGCTATTTGGGTTGAGTAAGTCATGAAAATGGAACCTTTATCAACATGATTCACGCCCTTCTAAAGGAGACCCAGAAAGCTGTCTTGTTCTTTGACCAGCACATAGCAACAGGTGCCACTTACGAACCTGTAAGTGAACTCTCACCAGGCCCTGGATCTCCCTGAACCTTCACTGCAGTCTTCCCAGCTTCTCAGACTTCTCAAAATTGTGAGAAATAACTTTCTGTTCTTTATAAGTTACCCAGTCTCTAGTGTGTTATCACAGGACTCAGAAAAATATTTAATAACACCTAAGTAAGGAGAGATTCGGCTTGCTTTACCCTACTATGACTTAGAACTAACTGTGCATGACGCATATATGAACACACAAATAATCTTGTTAGGAAAATATCTACAAATCAGACCACATTATAGTAATATGTATTACCCCAGGGGTAAATGTATGACAGAAAAAAATGTAGAATTCTTTAAAGAACGATACACCTTTCAATACCTGCTGAAAATCAAATTATGGAAGAAATGCTTCCTATAATCCCACTCCCATGCAATAGTCCCTATTCCTATGGGCATGTAGACTGTTTCCAAATTTTTATATGTACATTGCAATCTTCTCCCACACATACACATTTTGTGCACTAATATTGCTTTAACATTGTCAAAGTGAAATTGGGTAGTAAATCATGCATTTATTCAGTTATATTAAGCTACCACTGGCAAGATTATCTATCAGTTAGCAGCCCTTCAACTGTTTAGGAGAGAAGGACTTTTCCTTTTATCTCTATCTAATTAGGCTTTACCATGTTATCAGTCTTTGTCATTCTAACAAGAAAAGTAGCAGGCTGGGCATGGTGGCTCATCTTGTAATCCCAGCACTCAAGAGGCAGACGCAGGAGGATTGCCATGAGTTCAGGGCTAGCCTGGGCTACCTAGTGAGTTCAGAGCCAGCCTGAACTACAAAGCGAGGCTCTGTCTCAACTGAAAAAAAAGAAAAAGAAAAAAAGAAAAAGAAAATAGCTTGTATTATTTTCCAAAATGATTATCTGTGCCATTTATATAATTTAAATTAATGATAACCAAGATGCTTTCTCACTTTGGGTATGAATGAATAAAAGTGTAGAGGCTCCAGGATGCTTCTGTGGTTTTACTACTGTAGAAGATACTATTATGGAAACATGAATATAGCTTGAAGGGCTGGAAATGTAGCTTAGTGGTAAAATACTTGCCTCGCCTGCTGGAAGCTCTGAGCAATCTCTGGCAGTACAAGGAAAGTCAAGTGGTGGAAAATGCCAAAAACTTACATGAGAAGAGAATATCGTATACTCGATATTCCCAAAATTGTTTATACGGGCTGAGGATTTAACTCAAGTGGTACTGTGCCAACCTCAGAAACACAAGGGCCTATTTTGGTCCCTAGTATCGGAAAAACAAAACAAAAGACCCCCAAACAAAATTATTTATGTATTCACGTAGTCTCTAGCTTAAAAAAAAAAACAAAACAAAACTAAAAGCAAAAACAAAACTACCGTAATTATAATAACTCATATTTGTTTTTAGAGTTGTGGCAAAGTAAAACAGCACCGTGTCATAGCGAAATGTTACAGCTCTAAGTTGCACGTATTACAATTTGAAGACTGAAGTATCTGAAAGTTACTGGAAGAGGGTGAAAAAAAGCCTTGTATTAAGCAGTTAGGTTCAGAGGAGCTTACGCTCTAAAATCAGTGTTCACTGGAATTGGGTGTATCCTTATATAGGGACCTTCAGGGTAGGTGCGCATGCTCACTCATGGGGGCGGAGTTACAGAACACTCATGAAACACCTACCAGTAAGCATGCTCACAAAAGCGGAGGGGCGGAGTTAACAGCATATGCCTGAAAGGGGTGGAGTTAATAGAACGTTCTAGAAAGGGGGCGGGGTTAACAGAACATTCCCGGAAAGGTCAAGCAGCTCAAATAGTGACAAAGCTTTTTTTTTTTTTGGAGACAGGGTCTCCCTTTCGCAGTTCAGGCTGGTCCTGAGCCCAGCCTTGAACTCACAGCCATCCTCCTGCCTCTGCCTCCCGAGTGCTGGGATTACCGGCGTGGGCCGCCACGCCCGGCTATGCCGAAGCATTTTTGACAGTAGGCTGGAGCCTCCATCTCCAACAGTTACATTCAGGACAGAACTTGGCTTGGGAAAGAATCATGGCGGCAACGCAAAGGCAAGTCAGGGCTTTATTGTGTTTATTGCTCAGTCAAGGATCCTGCGCTGGCAGACGCGGCTCGTGTATTATCGAAAATAACCGAGGCCAACATTTGCTTTAAGATAGAGATTTCTTTTAGCGGCTGACACGGTAATCATAGGGGCTCTCCTGAGGTAAGGCCGCGCTTCTCGCTGCGCGTCCACGCGAAGGCCGGAGTGGCCCGTCCTCCGGGCGGCTTTTGAAAGCGTCCGATCGGCCACGGGCTTCCGTCCCGGAGCCTCCTCAGGTTTAAAGAGTCAGCGCAGAGTCCGGGGACGGGTGCCGGCGCGGCCCACTCCCCGCCGGGCGGCGCGGGCGCGTGGAGAGCGCGGAGGGCAGTGAGCGGCGGGCTCGGCCGGCCCGGGAAGACAGGGCGTCGGGCAGGCACAGAGCGGGCGCTCCGCCCGGCCTCGGGAGGGCGCCTGCGGGCGAGGAGCGCTCGGGGAGCCGCGGAGGGGGAGCCGCGGAGGGGGAGCCGCTTGGCCTCCAGCGCCCCCTGCCGCTCACGCTCGGGCTGATCCTCTCGCCGCCACGTTGGACCGGAAGTTGAGGAGTCCTAGGGCTGTTCGCGAGCAATCCGAGCCCGTTGTGTTAGACTCACACTCAGATGCTTTTTTCCTAAAGCAATTCTCAATACTATTGTATTTTTAAGCGCCGGTGCCCGTGTTCATTGCCAGGGCATCTTGGCACTTTATTTTGAATTTTATCTATCTTGCGATTTGCCAAACACACTTTAAAGTTCCAGAAAGGGTTTGGAAATGACTTCTTGGCTTTTTTTTTTTTTTTTTTTTTAAATATAGACAATCACTTTATATACCAGTAGAGTTCTATTTTTCCTTTTCTGATCCATATGCCTTTCATCTGTCTCCTTTTCTTGTTTTTTAAATTTTTTTTCGGAGACAGCATCTATAGTTCAGGCTGGACTTGTCTCACTGTGTAGCTCAGAGTGGTCTCGAACTCGTGAAGATCCTCTTGCCTCTGCCTCCTGCAGGTGTGTGCCACTACGCCCGGCGTCTCCTTTTCTTGTCTTACTGATTTGAGTAGAACTTGCCCTGTCTTGCATAAACGTGATGAAAGCAGAGGTCCTTGTCTTCTTTCCAATTTGGGGGGAAATTTTTGAGTATCTCACTTTAGTATGGCGCTAGCTGTAGGCTTTTCTTTTCTGTAAGCCTCTTATGAAGTTATAAAAGTTCCCTTCCATTTTTATTCTTCTGAATGTTTTACTCATGAATAAGTTTTGAGTTTAAATTTTTTTGGAATTAATCGAGGTGAGCTTTTTTTCCTCCTTTAGCCCATTTATATGGAGGACTAGAGTGTGATTGTTCAATGGTGGGTCAGCCTCACATTTCTAGAATAGGTCCGTGGCTGCGTTGCATAATTCTTTTTCTCTATTGCTAATCTGTCCCATAACATTTTGGCAAAACTCAACATTAATGAGGGATATTGTTGTGTAATATCATTCTTTTGTGTGTTGTCTTTTGAAATCAAGCCTTAAAGATAAATTAGTGTTTTCTATAAAAGATGAGATAGAATTAGTGTTAGCTCATCTCTATAAGTCTGGTAGGATTCTCTAATGAAATTCTTTGAGGTTGAATATTTCTTTTTGGTGGATTTTTTGAAGTCATGAATTCAATATCGTACTGGTAATAAGGCCATCCTGGGACACCTGAAGAGACCCTGTCTCAAAAAAAGAAAAATTAAACAATAAAATTAACAAATCTGACAATGAGAAAAGATTTCCTATCAGCAACATCACAAATGATTCAAATTATTATTTCTTTTTAGAAGAGTCGTAACAGGTTGTGTTTTTGAGGAACCTACCCATTTTATCTAAATTGTCAAACTTGTATGTCCAGAGTTGTTTTTAATATTCTCTTTTTATTCTGATGCCACAGGGAACATAGTGGTATTCTTTTTTGCTTGTTTACTTTTATTTATTTTAAAAATTGACATTATTGATACATTTTGTATACACCTTATGATCATAATTGACCTTGAAAATTAATGCCACGACCTAATTCTTATTTTTTCTTATTCCCCTACCCACCCTAATCTACCACTTCCATACGTAATGATATTCTTGTTTTCATTTGTGATGTTGCTGATGGGAAATCTTTTCTCTTTGTTGGATTTGTTAATTTTATTGTTTAGTTTTTCTTTTTTTGAGACAGGGTCTCTTCAGGTTTCTCAGGATGGCCTTGAACTCACAGCAATCCTCCTGCCTCAGTCTCCCCAGTGCTGGGATTACAGGGCATGCACCACCATACCTAGCTATGGTTTAATTTTTATCTTTCCAAAGAACTAATATTTTTTTTTCAGTTTCATTGATTTATGCTGTCATTTTTATTATATTTTCCTTCCTTTCTTTTTTCTTTTTCTTTTTTTCCTTAAACTTGTTTTGGATTTTCTCTGCTCATCCTTCTCTATCTTCTTCCGCAGGAGATTCAATTACTGATTTGAACACTTTCTTCTTTTAAATACACAGCGTTATAAATTCCCCTTTCTTTCCATACTTCTTGTAAGCCGTATCTCACAAATTGTGATTTGATTTTCACTCAGTTCAACAGTTTTAAAATTCCCCAGAAACTTCCTTTTTGATCTATGGATCATTTTAGATTGTATTAGTTATGTTCCCATTGTTTGAAGATTTTTCTGTTAATCTTTATGGTTTGGATTTCCAGTTTTATGACACTAGGGTTGAAGCAGCAGAAAACAAATCAAACTAGTCCAGGAGAATGGAAGACACATGTGGGAGTTTTGGAGGCCAAGTATTTATTGCCAGCTAAGGCTAACCTGGAATTCCTCCCAAAGTGGTCAGTCCCCCAAACCATAAACAGGGATCCCTTAAATGAACTAGAAAAGGAGGTGTTGGTTGTTGTCTTTGTGAGGCTTTCCTGGCCGGAGAGGGCAGGAAAACTCTTTTTCTCTGCGCAGAGTCAATCACAGACCCTGGGGAAGGTTTCTGGAACTCTCTGATTTATTCAAGCTTCAGTGTCATATATATATGTAGCAAAGGGTCACAGGGAGGGGTGAAGGCTGGGAGGAAGAGAGAATCTATTGGTTTAACCTAGGGTTTTGCCCAATTAGTGAATGTTGCGAGTGGGGGGTCTATATGGCCAGGAAGTTTGGTTCTAGATGTGAGGCACTTAGGTTACATGCACCATGTTTAGGCACATGGAACACAGAATTACATAATTGGGTAAGGGGTTACATAAGAGGTGGAGAATATGCATCATTAATTTTCTATTCCAAGCCATACAGGTTAATTGATCAGACGCTTCCATCAATCTTGGCGTATTTCCATAGCCTCATTTTCATACAGCTCTCCTGGAGACAAAGATATACCTGTGTGATCTAAAGAAACTGGGCTAGGACCAGGGATTTAGCTCAGTGGCTCCAGTACCTTCCTTGCAAATGCAAGGGCCTGGGTTCAATCTCTGGTAACCACTACAACAATGCTGGGCGTGGAGACTCACTGTCACCAGCAACCAGTACCACATACCACAGTGCTGGGCGTGGTGGCTCACGCCTGTCATCCCAGCACTCGGGAGGCAGAGGCGGGAGAATTGCTGTGAGTTCAAGGCTGAGCTCAGGGCCAGCCTGAACTATAAAAGTGAGACCCTATGTCAAAAAATGAAAAAAAAAAAAAAGAAAAAAGAAAGAAACTGGGCTATAAAAAGGGGAGGGAAGTGGGGGTTGCTACTTCTCTGCCTGCCGGGTAACAGAGGAAACTATTCTCGGTTCATTCCCTCTTTTTGTTTATACTTGATTCTTCAATCCGGGGGTGGGGGCTTATCTTGGTTAGTATAAGTGTAACTCTCTGAGTTTGAGGCTATCATAAGCTCATAAGATTATATAGCTTTTAGGTATTGGGAGATAAACTGTATAATCCAATTTATTAGGCAGAGTCTCATGGTCAGTAGCAGGAAAATCATTAATAGGGGCCATTTAAGGGCTCCAGCTGCCTGGAATGGAACTCCAGCAGGAGTTTGTTTCTGAACCTTGAACCTCTGTTTATATTGGTTAACTCTCTCTCTTTTTTAAAGTTATTGTACAGTTTCCCTGACTACCACAGACTGGTTGACGTGGTAGTAGCTCTCTTCCCGGTAACAGGCAGGTGCCACTTTGTTGGACCATTAACAGACTTAAGGCCCTTTCGTGTGGAGGACCAGTCCAGGCTGTAGGGGTCATCAGAATTTAGATTATTTTTACTGAGGCCAAATATAGCATTCTGTTTTTCTGACTTTAGACATATATATACACTAACATATATATATATTATTTTATTTTATTTTTTTGAGACAGGATCTCACTTTGTAGTTCAGGCTGGCCCTGAGCTCAGCCTCAAACTCACATCACAGCAATCCTCCTGCCTCTGCCTCCTGAGTGCTGGGATTACAGGCATGAGCCACCACGCCCGGCACTGTGGTATGTGGTGCTGATTGCTGCTGAGTGTGAGTCTCCATGCCAAGTATTATTGTGGTTACCGGGGATCGAACCCAGGCCCTTGTGCTTGCAAGACAGGCTCCAGAACCACTGAGCTAAATACCCGGCCCCTAGACATATATATTTTTGAAATAAGAGTCCTTTAATAGCCATCAGTCAAGAGTAGGCTAGCGCTCCAAAGGCTCCTGATGTCAGACAAAAGACTTCTAGCAGTTTTTAAAAGCCAAACCCACAAAGACAGTAAATCACGAAGGCAGCATAAAGAACATTTCATTTTAGTAACCTCAGTTACAGCTGGAGATTGCCAGGTCAGGTAAACAACTGTCTTTACAACCTTAAGGTAGAGAGTGTCTGTTAACCCAACAGAAATTGTTCACTAGTCATTTTTACTGAGATTGTAGTCTTTCCTTGCAGAAGCTTTGACCAACGTCTACTCTCCTAGTGGCCAGGCCCAGGAGATGGAGCCACACACGTCTAGCACTATGCTCCTTATCTTCCTGCACATTTATTTTTCTTCCTGTTTGATTCCTGGAAGGCTTTATATTTATGATACCTGTTCTAATTTTCCATATCCAGGTTTGTAATGTACCTCAAAGGACCTGGGAATCTGGCCACCTGTTCAAAATTTCTACAGTTTGTTAGAATACAACAGTGTCAGTAAGTAATGGCATCATGTGAAACAAAATACACAGGGGCTTAGGAGAAGACCAGCACATACTGTACAGAAATAAGACTTGAAAGCAATTTCTAAGATTAATTCCCAACAGTAGGATAGGACAGTAGGATAACTTGGTCTTTATTCCTATTAGGTATAATTATTTCATAAATGAATTGTTATATAGTGGTAACTCCAATAAAATGTTACTCATTAAAAAGTAAAACGACTCCATAAAATGGAAGTTTCCCCCTAGTAGATTCTGTAGTAATAGCAGATGTAGCTTCAGGTCTCAATAGATAATTTCACTGGGATTACATTCATAAATCTCTTGCTGTATATGAATATATTTATATATTTTACAAATAACATGTTCCTTTTTGAAACAGTTTATTTTGGTTGGTTTCACTAATGTTATAGAAGAAAATTGGTAATAATAGGAAGAAGTACGAGACAAAAAGAATTAAGTTAATATGAAATCTTCTCTAAAATATCTTTCTTATAGATAATATTGAATTTTGTTTTGATGTTGACCTTCTGAGACATAATAGAGTCCATTATCCACAATCTGTCCTGGGATATTAGAACACTGCTATAATTAAGATTGTTTATTTAAATTGATGAAAATTTACACATTTAAGCTAATGAGATAACCATTCATTGATAGCTATAACTATGGAATAATTTTGTGAGTAAATTAAAATGATGGATTGTTAGGAATTGTGTAATAAAAAAGCTTTTTATTTAAAAAACTGACTTTCCACTTTTGGAGTGTATCGTTTACCTTGGGCCCAGCATCCTCATCTTTCTGTGGACCCCTGGATATGGCCAAAGTATGTCAGGATTTACTAATTGCCTAGTAGGTGCCAGGTTGTCTTGGAGCTGGATATAGAGCTGGGCACAGTGGCTCAGGTCTGTAATCTCAATAATCTGAGAGACTGAGGGAGGAAAATTTCAGGGTTGAGTACCTTTTTTTAGACTATGTCTCAAAATATAATATAAAGGAAATGAGTGTATAGCTTAATTTAAAGGCCCTGAGTTCAGGGTTAGTACTGAAATAACCAAACAAAATGAACAAACAAACCTCCCATCATCTAGCACTAATTAAGACAAGGGAAAAAGAGAATGTTGTGGAAGGGCCTGATTTCCCAACTTTGGTATCTAGGGCCAGAAACTTTGTCTAAGGGATGTCTTACTCATTGTGAGAGGTTGGGTGTTATCCCTGGTCTCTGCCCACTAGATGCTGGTAAGATCCTCCTGGTGTGGTAACCAGAAAGGTCTGCTGAGGGGCAACAGGAGCCCCAGCTGTGAACAGCTATGACACAGGTCATTTTGGGTTTTAGCATGGTGTCAGGGGCTGCCTGTGGGACAAACATTGGAGGTGAAATCAAACAGTGGGTAAGGGGCAGGTGCAAAAACACCTGCTGAAAGCTCCAGGGCAAAGAGAAGCTTGGGTATTAAGAGAGAAAACTGTGTCCAGGGACTTGACTGCAGTAGAGAGAGCAGGGGAACAGGGAAGTAAGGCCAGAGAGATGG
>PVIR01016899.1:0-35895 GCA_004026965.1 Petromus typicus
AGGGCTATGGGAAAAAATGAGAATTAAGTTGTGTCTTATACTGGTACAAATCCCCATTATGGAGTTCAATCATGATGTGTATATTTAATGTACCAATAAAGATAATAAAAAATGATTTACTCAACAGTGGTGTAAATTAGGTCATGGGTAAGTAGTGTATATAATAGGAGATCAAGTTTTGGGCATCTCTTTGGGTTTATGAGTGTGTGAATCAACTACTGGACCAATTGAGGAAGAGCTTTATTTATGTCCAGATTACTTTTCCCATTTAATCGGGAGACTCCTTGACACTGAGGCCTTTATGTGAGTATATGAAACAAAATTCTAGGTTTGTTCTGAGCTATCCACACAAATATACCTTGTTACCCATCTCTGGCACCAGTTCTCAATGTGGTCTGTCCATTCCACAAGCCAGACTACTTCCTGGAGTAGTTGGAGGTAAGGCTAAGCATCCTTTGATAAAAAGTGGTCTGGCATACCTGGAAGGTTTTGAGGGCTGAGATGTTTTTCCCAATGGTCTCCACTGAGTATGCTGCTGTAGTGTATTGGCCACCAGTGCCATGAAATCACACTGGCAGAGTGAAGAAGTGTTTATACTTACACCTTTTGTAGGTACATCTGTCTATGCCAATGGTGATGAACCTTTTAGATTTTTCAATGATACAAACAGCCTGCTGTAGCATGTGTGCCACAGATTCACCCTCTCTAGTCTAATCATATCTCCATGCACAGTGGCTATAGTAAGGTAGATGTCAGTTCTCTGATGTCAACTCCTATGAACCACATGAGTCATTTTAGCCTCTTCTTTTTGCTTATTTGTATACTCTCAAAGAACTGTGAGGAACACCATCCATTTACGTAATTTTCCAATTCTAATATATTTGTAATGTATGACAGTATCAAAATTGCAATCCTGTCCCTCATAAGAAATGATTTAACAAGAGCAATGCTTATAGATAGTTCCTTTTCCTTTTAGTCTAATAGATTCCACTTAATTCCAACATTACTAGTATCAGTATATTTCACATCCAAATCCTTCAGTGAGGTTCTCTTATACATTTATTATACATTTAGATTGTCTTGTCTTGTTTTAATTCTTCCTGAGAAATCACTGATTTCTTAAGTGATCTAAGAAAAAAATGTGTGAAGTTTTATTTCTGGTTCTATAAAGTTTTATGAGTCTTGACATGTGTATAACATCATCTAGCCATGATCACTGTATCATAAAAAATGGGTACATGTGTGTGTGTTTGATGTATTTCCTGCTTGATAGTCTTTGATTGTGTCTCTGATTAGTAAAATGTTTTGAGTCACTTTTTACCTCAAAGATTTCTTGTGTTTCACTTTTTTCTCCTGGGTTAAACATATGCAAATATTAAGCCTTTTATAATTGTTCTACAATTCTTGATGGCCTTTACTTTTCTTATTTCTTTTTCATTTTCATTTCAGGGTGGTAAATTTCTACTGATCTAGCATTAAATTACTAATCCTTTCTCCAGATGTTTCAGAGCTTGCTGAAGGCTTTCTTTATTTCCATTGAAGTGGTTTTTGTTTTCAGAATTTCCCTTTATTTCATAGATTCACATCTCTCTCTGTTTATCTGTACTTGTATGTTGTCTGCTTTTCCATTGTAATCAATATCTCATTTATTATAGTCATCTTAAATTCCTTGTCCAATAATTCTGTTATCAGTATCAAATTCTGATTCTTCCTTTTCTATATTGTGTTTTCTCCTGCCTTTGAAACACATTGTAATTTTTTGTCAGGAGTCAGCCATGTTGAATCAGATAATGGGAGCTGAGGTAAACTGTAATTTGGTGTAGGATTTCTACATATGTGAATCTGAATAGGACTTGGATTGTGTTAATGTTTGCTCTGCTTGTGGGTGTCACAGGTTTCAAATTCTTCTTAAGCCCTTCTTTGGTCTTCTCTCTTGACTTAGCCCTTTTGGAACTCCCGCTTATCTGAACTTTTTCAGCTGCATGCCACTGCTGTTTCCATAGTTCCCCAGTTGTGGTTGTTAATTTTTTTGCAGCGTTGAGATAATTCTGTGGTCATCCTGTTAACTCTCAGTTGTTCTATGGTTCCTGTGTTCCAACTCTGTAACTTCACAAGTGTTGGTCCAGTGTTACAGCTTCTATTGGATGCTTCTCGCTCTGGTACTTGGCAGCAGTATTCCCAGGGTATTTCCACTAACACCTGAAAACTATTGCTTATGGTTTCCCTGTCTCTCACTTAGATGAGACAGAAAGACTGGGAAAGGCAAGAGTGGAAGAATTCCCTTTGCCTGCCTGAGAGAAAACTTCAGCAAACTCTTATCTGTAAAGTAGGTCTTAACTAAAGAAATTAGAGGGCTGTATTTCACAGTGATAACCCATTCTTCTCCCTGCCAACCCAAGAGGGTCATTCCCCGATCTTTACTAGAAAAATCTTTTTGAATTCCTAGTGATACAGATTTTTTTAAAAAATGTATATTCATTCCCTTAACAGAAGTTTCTGACCTTCATACCTCCAAATCTGCTTCTGGCTACCTGGTCAATTAGTGTTGAAGTGTCTTTACCAGTTATGGCACCTGGCAGGTCCTGCCCCAGGGAAGCAGATCTCAGAGAGATGCTTGTGATGAGCTTCTTGGTTTTGCTCTGGCTATTTGCCCTCAGACCTCAACTCCCTGATAGATCTAGGAATGTGCCTCATTTCATCTATGTAACACTTATTGCTATAGGAACAGAGCAAAGGCTGCCTAGATTCCATATCTGAACTAGAACTACACCCCTCTCTGCATTTCTGGTTCTGCAGAAATAAATTCTGAACATGGCAGAGTTCATAAGAGTCTCATTTTCTCAATCTTCTCCCATTCAACAGGCCTTGCCAATGAAGAGCCAGCTGTGTCTTCTGGGCAGAAGATGCCTGTGGTGGAGGACAATGTTTTGATTTGTATACCCACACAGAACACTGTCTACCAAAAGTCTAAGGACCAAGTTGTAAGGATTTTTTTTTTTCACAAATGAGTATGTATATAAAAACTCATCTATTCAGAATGCTTTTTATTTTATAAATGCTGAATGATCACTTAGAATACTTTAGATCATGTTGTATTCAAAGATAGATGATCACAAATTTCTTATAAATTTTTAGAACTCTTAATAACACAAATGTGCTTTTCCATGACATGGTTGTGCTTCCTACTCCAGCCTCATTTTATGCCTCTGTTCTTCTCATTTAATGGTTTCTTTTGACTGGGCCTCCTCAAGTTCATCTGACATCCTTCCTACTTCAAGACCTTCATCACGCAGTTATCTATGAGCACAGTGCTCCTCCTATCCCTGGGCAACTCAGCCTATGCTTAACCTATTCATTTGTTAGTTTTTTCAGAGAAGTCCTCTTTGATTTTTAGATCAGTCTAAATCCTCTTAATATATGCTAGTATGTAACCGTGCATATTTTGTATAACAACTGTCAGAAGTGTCACATAATTCTCTGTTTAATATCTTTCTCTCCTAGTTGGTTTTACCTCCAAGATATCGGGAACTACCAGTTGTGTTTACTGCTAGATCCATTATATGATCAGAGTTCCTGGACAATAGTTTTGAGTGCATAAATAAAAATTCATTCTCCATCATCTTCATTTTGAAAAGCTCTATCCTTGATTTGGGACCAGGAGCCACTAAAGTCCAGACAAACCATGTACACATAACCAGAGGTTTTCGAGAAGAAAACTAGGTGTAGAAATTCAGTTCAAATGATGACATGAAATTCCTCCCCAAGGGAAACTCAGAAATATTCTTCAGAACTAGACTTCCTGCAGTTTTACAGGTATGGAAATGGCTTCATTTATTTGGCTGTCAGAGGGAAGGGTGAACTCAGGAGAGTAAAGAATCCAAGCCCACTCAGATTACAGCAGCAGTAAAAATGTGATTATCAACTAACTAATCTTTTCAAGTTCCTCAGTGATTAGAATAAAACACTTAAAAAATGCCTCAAAACCACCGATGACAGAAGGATTCCCTGGGTGAGTTTTGCGGTGATCTTGAATGTTCCAAAGTCATCCCAGGAATTCAGGTCTCCAGATGACCTTGTTGGGCTGTTTCCAATGAGCGCCATGCTTCCCTCACATGGCTTGAGCTCAGGGACACACAATTGTGTTCTCAATAACACACAGCAGAACAGATTTGCTAGGGAAGCAAATCCATAAGATCTGTCAAGCGTCTACCTCATGTGTGGAGTGCTCTCCTACTTCATGACATTTAATTCTCATAAAGACTTCATTCAATAGACACATTTAGTTCATCTTTTAAAATGAATAACAAAGCTGAAGTTTAGTATGATCAATGTCTTAGATTTGACTAGATAAGTTAATTTAGTGCCATGGAGAATATATGAACCTTAATCTGCTGATATTTCTTAAGCTAGAAGCCTTATTTTGTGAGTAGTTTTATACTTATTTCTGGTATCTTGGAATTTTTGGCCTTATTTTTATTATTTAGTATTGCTTTTTACATTTAATCACTATCTTAATCACTGTATACATCAATAACATAAAACCTGTCTATTTACTGTGCAGCAACGGAGAGATCAATACTTTCACCAGAATTGGATAACTTTTATCCCAAATCAAATAAAGAATAGCCTACTCTGAAAACTAGAATTCTTTAAAAAGTGTAGATTTAAATAAGAAAATATTAGTAATGTATAGGATATAAGTTTCTTAAAGCAGCTGTTATGCATAGAAAGTGAATACCCTTTATGGTAGTTTTTAGTTCCTATTCCAGCTACAAATGTCCAGTGTAATCTGAAAATTCTATAGAGTAGTATTCATTTATATGAGTAAACTTTATTGATAAGAAGTTATCTGGAAAATAAACAGCAGATCCATTTTGTCAACTTTGTGTGGCAGAATTTTTTTGGTAAATAAGGACAGAACAGAGTATTATCTCTTACATGACACTTTAAATTACAACTACAGCCTCCCACTAATTTTGTAACTTGCATAGCACATAAACAACAACAACAACAACAATCTGTCCAATTAGAGTACAAGACCATTTTGATAAGTACTGTTAACATTCATATGCATGAAGTATATGTGTACACATTTGTGTAATGGCCTACACACAATTACTATATACACTTGTTGCAAAGATGTATGCACTCACACATAGAGTTTATTCTGTTATATGGAAAGCCAAGTAAGAAAGATGGTGACTCAGAGCTATAATGAATGGGATAAATACTTCACAGTCTACCTGGCATGAGGTCATATTCACATTGAGGAATTTGATTTCTATCAATTTGTTAAGAAGTTATTTTACGTCCTCCTGTTGTGTATATATTGAGTTAACCACACTTTCTTTTCTTTTTAATGTGTTAGCATCATGGTTTACAGCAACAGATTTTTTTTTCACCCTTGCAAAAGACAGGAATTATGTACTATCTTGTCTTTATAATTTTATTGAATTTCTTTACAAAGTGATTGAACTTGGCTTTTGAGGTTATTAGTCTATGCTAATTTTTCTTTTTTCAGATTTTTAAAAAAGATGTATATTTATTTCAAATGTATTTGTTTATGAATTTTTTAATACTTTTTATTATTTAAAAAAATTTTGCATGTAGAATATTCCGTATCATATAGATAGAATATATTTTATTTACCTCACCTTATTATAGGCATGAGCCATCACACCTACCGCTGTGGTATGTGGTACTGGTAGCTGGTGGGCATGAGTCTCCACACCCAGCATTGTTGTATGTGGCTACCAGGGATGGAACCTGGGTCCTTCACTTGCAAGGCAGGCACCAGAACCACTGAGCTAAATCCTGGACCAAGTGACTTTGTGTTTTATGAAGATTCTCAATTGCTTTTTTTGTTTTGTGTCTTACTGACTTTTGCTTTTACTTTATCATTTCTCTTCTTATTTGTTTTGCTCTTCTCAGTTTTCCTCTGTGGATAACACTCAAAAGTTTTTAAGCTGAATATGTAATTCCATTTTATTTCATGTCTCAATTTTTCTTTTTAGCCATACATTTGGACTGTAAAGTATTTGTTATTTAATTTGAAATGTTTTATCATATCTCTTACATTTCTTTTTAGATACAAAGTATATTACTTACATATTATATACATGGAATTTCAGTTAGACTTTAGTTATTCATTCACTGTCTTGTCTCCAGAGAACATAAGCATTGTCATTATATCTATTTTATATTCTGTTTGTAATATATTATATATTGTAAAATGTAATAAATCTGGTTTTCTACACAAGAAAGCCAAATATAGAATCTATACAAAATAGAAGCCTGTGTTTATTAGATTTAATAAACACAAAATTACTTTGTCAAATTTATATAAAATTCTATAATGTCTCTCAATCTCTATACTTCTGTCATAAATTTTTGATAACAAAAATGTTACAGTTGCTAGTGTTAATCTATACCATGATTTAAAGAGAGTATTGCTAGATCTTTTTTAATCCAACTTCAGTCTGTCTTAATCCATTCAAGTATATTATGAATTACTGCTAAGATTTATTTCTGTAGTCTGAAATTACATTTTTCATCTACTTTTCCTATGTTTTTCATCTACTTTTTTCTCCTTATTGCATTTTCCAATTGAAATGGAAATATGTCATTTGTATTTGTGACTCAAATGCCACAGTTGATTTTGATGACACAATAATTGTGGAATATGCAAGATATAGGTAAAGTTCTGGACAAAAAAGCATGTTTTGGAATATATTGACATATACTAAAATGAGCAAAATAATTTATTTATATGAAAACAGTTATATTCTTGGCTTAGAAAATTGCACAGATATCTAGTAGGATACCAGGATATCATTTGCAAAAAGAAAATACACTTTGTGATTGTTCTGTGCATCTCATGGTGTCTAGCACATCTGATTTCCATCCTTTAAGTCCAGTAGTTGTTATTGGACTCTCCAGTTATTGTAACAAGCAGACGTGTCCCCCTCAAATTCCAGAATACTTTCTCAGTGGCTGTGTTACTAAGAACAGCTTTTCTAGAGGTAGCAGAGACCTCAAACTATAGCAGGGTCTCTCCCCAAGGATTTCCAAACCAATGGTCCCCTTGCTGTGAGAAAAATCTGGAAGACTGTCAGGGATCATATTCTTGGCTACCCAGAAATAGTTGGTCTGCAAGACAGTGGAAGAGATTGTAAGTGATACACAGAGAGAAACAAAAACAGTAGATACAACCAGGTCATGCTGATGTGCCCTGCTTTCCCTCCAGCTGGATTATATTCCTCCTTTATGTTTTAGATAGTTCTGATTGGATTTGTCACTTGTGACTAAAAGAATCCCAACATAAGATAGATACTGATTGATTCATTGTTATTTTCATCCGGTATAATTATCATTTCAGTCTACTAAAAGAGCTAAAGTGGTCTTCAATAAAATCAAAAGAGATGAGTGAGAGATCATGTCTTTTAAAAAAAAAATTAAAAAGGGCTCAGGTGCTGCTTGTTGTAAAGATCCTGGATTTTATCTGCCCGACAGAAGAAAGAAGAAAAGAATGAGAGTCATACTAAATAAACTCCAAGGAGCATATTACTGAGCAGAGTCAAAATTTTGTATCTGTTTCAAAAATGAGAAGAGATCAGATTCAGAAATTGTGCATTAATTTTAAATATAAAGGCAGAAAATATGTTCAAAGATAATTAAACATCAAATCTGTTCCATGTACATTCTTTTTTTGAAATAGAAAGCTAAAGCAATTGCATATCACATAATCTTTACTAGGAGTTATTAAGTGGTTTCTGACCAAATGTTTTCATTGGAAATGGTTACACTCGTACAGGGTACATGTTTCCAGGATACCAGTGTCTAACAAAATTTTTATCTTTAGTCCAGCCTTTGCATGTGTGTTTCCTTGAAGGTATGCAGAAGAGATTTCCATCACAACTAAATGCTTAGTTACATAGAGATCTTTGAACATGTGTACTAGGATGGCAAAGACAGCTAAGGGCCAATTTAAAATAATGAAATACTAGAGTGGCAAACACTACTACTATATCTGTTGCTGTTTCTTCAGTTTGAAAACATTATCTCTGGCAAACAGGTGTAGACTCAAATTTATCCTTCTCTCTAGCAGGGTAACACTTGATTATGTAGAGATCTCACATCTTCTTTATCTATTCTTTGTCTATGAATCTTTCCTGTTCTTCTGAGGCAGGAAATTTCTTTGGACTTCATTGGCTGACCCAGTCACCCCTGACCCAAGGTCAGTGTTGTGAGACTGACATCCCTAGAAGCAAAAGAAAAGTCACATAATTAGTAATAGTGATGCAAATACTCAAACTCAAATGTTTCTCTTACCAAGACCTCAGTGAAAGTTGCTATTGTCACTATTTCCTTCATTCTGTGCTATGTGACAATGTCTTCAACAACATGAATTTAGTATTTGCTTTTACCTTTTACATGGGGGAGAACAAAACATGTGATACATATTTGGAAATTGTAGACAGATTTTTGTGCCAGAGAAAGGTATTATTTTTATTCTATTTAAATGAATGCTTTGTTAATTTGATATTGACTAATAAAGTTTTAACTAAACACATACTAATATGCATAGATATAGATGTACACAAATGTAAATTTGTTTTTCTACCTAGATACATATTAATGGTATGAAATAAAAGCAATGTATGATGGAAAACTATCTTTATTAATTTAGCAATTCATTAGGAAAAATGGAAAGCAAAATATTCTTAGTAAAGACCTATACTTAAATTTTTTAAAATATCCATTGAGCAGGAAATAAAATAGGAGTACTATAAGATCCACATTTTGCAAAACTAGTAAAATAATTGATTATTAGAAAAAAAAGAAAGCATATGTACATAGGGGGAGGGATTGGTAGGGTGGGTAGGGAAGTGAGTAAAAATGAGAATTAACTCATGTCATACACTGACATGAGATTCCAAATGTTGAGTGTAATTATTATGTGTATATAAAATTACCAATAAAGAATTCAATTTTAAAAAAGAAAAAAAAAGCCTAAATACTCAATTTGATATAATTTGATTTTGTGGGAGATATTTTCTCCTTTATTCTTCATCTGCTTGTTTTCCTTTCTATTTAATTTCACAAAACAAAGTACCTCTTCATTGTGTTTTATACAGATATTCAAATGAGTAATCAAAATTGAAATTCTTGAGTACAAGCTGTAAATTATGACCTAATTGTTGAACAAAGAGCACTTAAGTTTCATTATCTTTCTTAGTATATAATCCAGTTTACTTGATTGACCTCATTAATTTTATTGCCAACATTAAGGTAATAGACAATCATTTGTGATATTTCATTATAATTGTTTGCTATTAACCATTGAAAATGATCGAGGTTGAGTAGTCTCATATTGTTTGTGTGTGTACACTTACAAATGAAATGAGTAACGAGAAAAATCACAACAATGAAATAATTTGTGATGACTACTTTTTCAAGAGAGATATTGGAAACTTTCTCTTTTGGGTCATAGCAAATTATACTAAAAAGTGCATTTGAGGAGTAAATACTATGGAAAATTTACATTTCAGAAGTTTTGCCTTTCCCTTTCTGGAAAGACTTACTTCCCATTTAAGCCTGGTTTATACATGTCAGCTTCTTTTATGCTGTTATTGTATGGTCCCTTCTTCTCATATGAACAATCTTTAAGCGTATGCCTGATGGATTTATGCATGTATGTATGTTAAAATTACTTGTTTGTTTATCATCATTTCTCTTAGTCTCTCAACTTCACAACAGGATTGATTTCTTTGTATCCTATTCACTATTGTGTGTCTAGTAGCTCTTTCAAAGACTAGATGTTAGGGAAACATTTTTGTTTGTTTTGCTCTATATCTTCAGCACATACACCAGCAAGCAGTGTAACTACAAATATACTTGGTAGACTTCAGATTGAGTGGTTCCCTGGTAAATATTTTTGAATGAACATATCAAACTATCCCTAGGGCTCAAAATCTGATTTCTGAGTAAGGTTCCTAGGTAGAAAGTCACACTGACATTTTGCCTGGATTCAGGTGGTGGCAATAAGGTTAGTTCTAGAAAAACATACTAGTCTTATTCATTTTAAGGCTCATGCACTTTTACAAAGTAAAATGTTCAAAATTCAGAAATTCTAAAGGGACAAGTTGTCATATGTAGATGTACTGATTGCCCAGGATTAATGTATTTATTACATATCGCAAATTTATGCTAATAAACAGGGGAAATTAGAAATTTTTATCACTTTGTAATAACTTCTGTTGTGCTTTACAGAATTTGAAGACATTTCTGGAATAAAGTAGAACAGCTTTTTGTGGGAGGAAGTATGGCCCCGTACTTATCATTGGGGTTAAGAAAACTAACTCTCCATTGCACTCTCTTCATTGATAAAAGGAAACAGTTTGCAAGATCTTATTTATTCATCACCCAACATCCTCCATGTTCTCTTCAAAAATGACAGGATGCTTTTAGTTCCTGGTAACAAATTATGGGCCATTTGCCTGCCTCACCCCACCTTCGCTCAAGTTCACACACACTCTTGAACGTTTTTGAAAAGTGAAAG
Organism: Petromus typicus; assembly: GCA_004026965.1. Classification (NCBI taxonomy): domain Eukaryota; kingdom Metazoa; phylum Chordata; class Mammalia; order Rodentia; family Petromuridae; genus Petromus; species Petromus typicus. The sequence continues at coordinate 10,562 of PVIR01016899.1, forward strand.
CAAAATGCACACTAAGTGCACACCCAGTCAAGTTTTATTGATGTTTCCCTCTATTTCTGTAACAGACCTTGGCACCTTAGTACAACGATGATAGTATGCAAATCTTTGCAGTATAACCTAGTTAGGATCCCTACAATTAAAAAAAAAAAAAAAAAACGCTCCATTTCCATCCTTTCTAAAGCATTACCACAAAGAGTGGAGCACAACAATGGGTCCTTATGTTTCTTATTTTCCAGATCAATCTGTTTTTCTTAATTTTAATTTCTAATCAGCACAGCTGAAGCTTCCTAATCATATCAGACATTCCAATCCTTTCAGAAGTGAATCTGATTTAACGTTCAGGAGCCTGGCTTGTGTGCACTGGCAGAGGAGTTCCTCTCCATTCTCCAGAAGTTTTTGGTTCTACTTGGCACATTGAACTCAGCTGACATTCATGCCAGTTTCTTAATACTTGGTGGAAAAAATTCTCTCTCCACTGATCCAAGAAGTCCACTATCTCTCTAGTAATCCTAGCAGAGAGGGTGCTCAGACAGGTGACGGATTTTCTTGCTTGTACTTCAATAGAAAGAGAAACAAATACACAGGAAAGAAATTTGCTATTGAAAAAGTCCAGAATAAAACTGACGCTTTGAAAGTGGAGACTTTCACTTTAAACTGTGGAAGAGATACGTGGGGAGGGAGAGAAGATAAGCTCACCTTCCTGTTTTGTTTTTCTCACAGAAGAGTTTAGCTTAATACATATGCACCACTGTTCCTATCTTAAGGGATACACAGTTTTCCAAGAAGTCACTCTGAGGGTATTTTTGGCCTATCAAACAGAGAGTGGATGAGCTTCCCTTGCTAGCTGCAAGCTGGAGCTGGTGTCAGGCTTCACTAGGCACACAAGGCTCTGATTTTGTATCATTAAAGACTCATTATCTCTTTTAACTTCTGTTGAAAGCATTCATCCATAGCTCCAGCTACTACTGAAACAATAGAGGCTCCTACCACAGTAATAATGCCTTTTTTTTTTTTTTTTTTTTTGCCAGCTTAAAGAGCCTTTAAACGATGGATTGGCTTTCACAATGCAGAAATAAAAGCGACTGCTCAGGAAAATATGAAAGGTTATTTCTGTAAGTAACTTCAATTTTAAAGAGTGGAAGAAAATCATCTGATGCAAGTTTATCTGAACTGGGATTCTGGGTATACCTGAATGCTCAATTCCGAGTGGGGAAATATTACATTTTCCAAAGGAGAACCGCATGCCTTGCTTAAACTCAGCCTCAAAGAGAAAAATACTTTAATAAGAATGAAACAGGCTCAGTGTATTGATCTTACCAATTTGTTGAGTATTAATATATATTTGGCAGGGAGCTAAATTCTCCATTGAATTCAACAGTGGATTATGTGAACAATAATTTCTCCATTTACTGGCTTTGTTTACACTTTCATTATACCTCTACTGCATTATCTGATGCCTTCATACAGTTTTCAATCTTACAGCCACTTTAATCTCCTTCTGTACTCAGCATATCTAGTGAGTTCGTTGGCATAAGGGAATTTTGAAGGTTATATTACAGTACATGAATCAACGGAAAATGAAATGCACTGGAGACACGATCAGCCAGTTTTAATTCATTGCAGAAAGTTATAGATACCAAAATGCATTTAATGTAATCTGATCTCTTTATTCAGTCCTGAATTTATGAGTAATTCACCAGGAGTCAAATGACAACTTTGTTTTAAAAATAGTAGTCTATATCGAATGCCATTTTAATATATCTCTGACATATTTACATTTAAAGACTAGTGAAAGGTGGAATCTTTGAACATAAATTTCTCTTTTCAGAGAGAAGAAAAGCCCAAGAAAGATGATACTTTTGTTCATTGTCACATTATCTGTCATTATAACATAGGTCAGCTTGGTGATAGCAGTTAAATAAATCCCGCTCATCAGTACAGCTGGTAAACAGATTAGAAGCCCCCACGATCACTGAGCATTTCATTTTAAAGGTAGGCAAATAGTGTCACTGTGCTCAGCTTTATAAAATACATTTACGTCAGCCAGCCTGCTCTTTGCCTAGAATGATCAAGCATTCTTGGTTCAGACTGGTCAACAAGATGGTGTGGACAGTGGTTCTGGGACAGTTTTCCCAGGAGGGACATGAATAGATGGTTAAGATCAGTTCACCAGCTGCTGGTTACAAGGCACAAATCTTCATTCTGAGTCCTGCACTGATTTTAGTAATGTGACCCCCTCAAAGTTACTAGTCTTACTTGGGAAAAGATCTGATAACCCCTTCTTCTTCACATTTGCAAAAATCTCATTTTCTCACATACACTATAACTGACATTAGGTTGAAGGACAAATATGTAAATTGTAGTTGCTATTTTTATTCCAACATAAAAAATTTGCAATTTATTCCAAAGCAAATAAAGTTTCCACTTTGTGTCTCTTAAAAATTCTCATTGTTAATGCACAACAGCTATGCATTTTATTATATCTAAGGAAACAATATAACATTTAAGTAATATATTGATAGTATTTTAAACTTGCACCAATATAGACATTATTTGCATTAAAAAATGATGCATAGTACTCACAGATAATGTAAATTCAATTTATATGGTCATTCTTGTTACTTATAATTGTATGAATGTAATTTTTTCTAAAGATATAAACTGAAATTGAATAGAGTATATTTTGAACCATTGAACTAATAAATCAATGTTGTTATTACAGCTGAATTCTATATTACTACAAAGTTCTACTACTCATGATAAGCATTTGCCTAACTGAAATTATTATTATTATTGTTGTTATTATTTAAGAGACTTGTATTTTAATTCTAAGAATATTCCAGACCAAACATGGGCCACTTTTAAGTAGCCTTATTTGGTTCATTTTACTCTAGCAAAATAATAAAGTATGTCGTACACTTGAACATCATGATATTTCTCTTAAAATTAGATCGCTGGGATGGTAAAAGAAAAAAGAGATGCATTATTGAGAAAGAGAAGCATTTATTTTCAAAATCAATGGCCACATGTCCTAAAATTTTTGGTTCACAGAAATCAAAAGTAAAACAATTGATTAAAGTCACCCCCTGACAACCTGTCAGAGGAATAGCTTGCTCTAATGTAGGTTAAATGTAGTAATTAACAAAAAAAAAAACTCTTACTATTGTCATCGGAAAGGTTATTTGTTCTTAGTCCTGCAAATCTCAGTATCTGGACACAGTTCAGATGAGCCTCACTTGTTCTCAGTCTTTTAATTTCATATTATTTATTCTCTGTTCTATTTCTTCTTTACTTCTTTCAAACAAATGTTTGACTAGTTATATCCTCCTTCAGTTTTCTCCTCTTCAACCTATATTTATTTTCTTATGATTTTACTTCTGTAATCAGTGGTATTTTTCTCATCTCAAACTATTTATTTATTTTTATGATAAAGAGATAAAGTTATGAAGATAAAGTTATGAAGTGGTAGTGTTATTTCAACACAGCATGGAGAAAGAGTTCTTCTAGCCTTTAAACATTCAATTTCTAAAAACCCAATTTGATACATCCTTTAAATCAGACACTAAGGGCTTTGGGGGATGAATAATTTGTTGAATTACTTCTTTTGAAAAGCCTGTGTAGTTTGATTCCTTAAAGTGATCATTGTTCCTTTCTCATGTACAACTTTTCATGATTACACCAGGTTTGCCAGGGACAGTAAGGATTGCATCTTATTTGCCCTCATTCCTGTGAGCTGCCATGTTTTACAACTCTGTAGGTATTTTAACTATATTTAAATTACAAAAGTGAACACTCACAGGTTGGATGAACTTGAGAACATTACATGAAGTGAAATAAGTCAGGCAAAAATACCACAGTTCTTTGTGCATAGATCTAAAAAGTTGGTCTCAGAAGGAGAGAGAAGAAAAGTGGTACAAGGTTCCAAGGAGATGTGAGGGAGGGAAGATGTAGAAAAAAAAAAAAAAGTTAATGGGCATGAAGATGTAGTTGGATGGAGAAATAATTTCAAGTGTTCTAAAGCATATTAGGATAACTATAATCAACAGCAATTACCTGACAATTCCAAAGCCACTAGTGAAGAGAAGATTGTGAATGATACATGTCTGAAGTGATATATATGTCAGCTACTCTGATCTTACTACACACTCTATGCATATATAGAAACGTCACACTGTACACCATGAAATTGCTACACTTCAGAATATCACAGAGTTTTTTTAAAAAAGCACATTAGAATATATTTTATAGAGGCATCACCATTACAGGGATACAAGGGCCAGAGCCTACTGGTTTCCATGCAGACTGCAAAAGTGCACTCAGTGACTCTTCATAGGTGTGTGGGAGCCCACAGGATCCTCAGACAGTGCCATTACAGCAGCTCACTGGCTGGAGCCTGCCTGCCTCCATGCAGACTGTCAGAGTGCACGCAGGGACATTCCACATAAAGGGTACACAGTAGAGTCCACTGCATCCTCTGGCCGGGCCATTACAGGGGCACAGCGGGCTGGGGCCTGTGAGCCTTCACACCAACTGCAGAAGTGTGCCCAGGGACACTGTACAGGTGCACAGCCGAGCCCACTGGAACCTTAGGCGGTACCATTAGATACTGCACATAGGGCTGGGACCTGCCTGCCTTCAAGCCAACTGCTCCAAGTGCATCCAGGGACATTCTGGGTAAAAGGTACTCAGTAGAGTTCCCCAGAACCTCTGGTGGCACCAGTAGATGTGGATGTACAGGGCTGGGGCTTACTTGTCTCCAAGCCAACTGCACTGAATGTGCACAGGACACTTTATGTAAAAGGTGTGCAGAGTGTGCTGGAACCTCAGGTGAAGCCAGTAGATGCGTGTATATAGAGTTGAGGCCTGCCTGCTTCTACACCCACTATACTGAGCATTCCCAGAGACATTTCAGGTAATGGGTATGCAGAGGAGTCCAGTTGGACCTCATGCAGTGCATTTAGACTTGGAGGCACAGGGCTGGGGCCTGCCTGCTTCCATGCCCACTGCAATGAATGCGACTAATAACACTCTAGGTAAACTAGGCACCACCAAGTCAGTGGAACCTCAAGTGACACAAAATAGACACCAGAACCTGGGGCTGAGGCATGTGAGCTTCCACTATCCAGTGCTTTTCATCAAGGTGATCTGACAATGCAGTTTGAGTGCCTTCCATGGTGTGCCAGAACTAGGGTTGTTTAGGTCCCATTACAAGCCCTAGAAGAATAACTAGGAAACACTGATATCTTAAGGGTCCTAAATATTAGCAAAAAGAAACTTACAACAAACACTGGCAGACAATAGGGCAAGTATAGGTCCAAAACAATGACGATGACAAAAACACAGAGATGAGGAAACATTCAAAGTACAAGATGCAAAGATCCTCACCCCAAGGTAACACAGGGGGAAAGGAAATGGAGAAGTCTGAAGCTCAATCACCAGGGTTCTCTGAAATGATAACCAAAGCATATTTATTAAATGGAAATCAGAACTGATCTCTGAGATGAAAATAGAGATATTGGACATAGTTAACACTATGATTAATAAAGCTAAAGAGGAAATCAGGGAATTGATAGAATCCAAGATAGAAAAAGCAATAAACACCTACAAGTAGAGGTCCAGAAAATCAAGAAAGAAAGCAAATTTTCACAATAGAATTAATATGGCAGAAGACTGAATTTCAGACCTACAAGATAGTATCTCAGCCAATGAACAGGAAAAGCATAATTTATGGAACATGGCAAGGATAATGAGAAATCAGTCCAAAAACTCCTAGATGATTCAAAGAATAGCATAAGATTGATTGGAGTCACTGAGGAAGCAGGAGACAATACAAAAGACATTAAAAAAACTTTTCACAGAGACAAATGCAGAAAACTTCACAGGAAAAGGAACAGAATTGGAGATACGAATATATGAAGCATATAGAAGTCCATATGGCTGTGACATGAAAAAAATCTATACCTAGGCATATAATTATAAAGATTCCAGATATCCAAAAAAGAATGAAATACTGAAAACAGCCAGAGAAAAGAAAACAATTACACACTAAATGAAGCCAATCAGGATTACAGAAAACTTTTCAACCCAAACACACCATGTGAGTAGAACCTGGAGTGAAGTGTTTTAAGCCTTGAAGGAAAACAACTTCCAACCCAGACTGATGTATTCTGGAAAACTATCCTTCAAAATAGAAGGGGAAATAAGATACTACCATGACAAAGAACATCTGAAAAACTTCACAAATACAAAACCTGCACTTCAAAACATTCTAAAGAATACAATGGAGAAAAATAAGGAAAGTTACAAATCCATGAGCCCCAAAAGAGTCAACTCACTGGGCCAAACAAGAAACTGATGGGAAAAGGGCAAAAGAAGAATAACAGAGCCAACAACAGGAAAACATGACAACACTAATTTTTGCCTATATCAGTCATAACCATTAATGTCAATGGACTTAATGTAAAAATTAAGAGACATACACTGGCAGAATGGATCAAGAAGCAAGATCCTACAAGATGCTGTATACAAGAAAAACACCTAATTCAGAAAGAAAGCTGGGGTGAAAGTAAAGGGATGAAATAATATACTCCATGAGACAGGAAACAGCAAAAAAGCAGGAGTGGCAATCTTATTTGCAGACAAAATAGATTTCAAGACCAAACTGATAAAGAGAGACAAAGAAGGACACTATCTTTTAATACATGGAAAAATCCAAGAGAAAGAAATAACAATCTTAAATATCTATGAACCAAATTCTAATGTACCCATCTATATAAAACAAACATTAAAGAACATGAAAAACCACATAAACATCAATGCAATAAAGTAAGGAACCTCAATACCCCATTATCACAAAGACACAGATAGACTGGACAAAAAGTCAATAAGCCAATACTTGAGCTCAACCAGACTCTGCAGAAAATGGACTTAATAGATGCCTACAGAGTATTTCACCCCACAAAGTCAGAATGTACATTCTTCTCAACTTCTCCTGGATAATTTTCCAAAATAGACCATGTGCGAGTTCATAGAACAGGATTAAGTAAATGCAAAGGAACTGAGGTTATCCCTTGTACACTGTCAGACCACATTACCTTGAAATTGGAGCTGAATAGCAAAAGAAAGTCCAGGATTCTCACAAATACATGGAAACTGAACAAAATTCTGCTGACCACCCAATGAGTCACAGAAGAAATTAAAGAAGAAGTTGAATTATTCTTACAACTAAATGATAATCCCAATACAATACATAGAATTTATAGAACACAATGAAAGTAGTTCTATGAGGAAAATTCATAGCAGAGAATGCCTATACCCAGAAAACAGAACAATCTGAAATAAACAATCTAATGCTGAAAGTCAAGTGACTACCAAAAAAAAAGGAGCAAGACAAACCCAAAGCTTGTACTAGGCAAGAAATTATAAGGGTCAGAGCTGAAATTAGTGCAATGGAGACTTAGAGAACTATACAAAAAAAATCAGTGAATCAAAGAGCTGGTTCTTTGAAAGGATGAACAAAATCGATGGACCCTTAGCCAAATATCAAACAGAGGAAGGAAAAGGCTCATATCTATGCTACTAAGAATGAAAAGGGGGAAATTATCACCAACCCAGAGATAGTCTAGAGGATAATCAACACCTACTTTCAAAATTTGTGCTTCAGTAAAATGGAAAATGTAGAAGAAAAGGATAGATTTCTAGACACACATGAACTTCCAAAGCTGAATGAGGAAGATATAGAAATGTTAAACACCCTAATGTAAGCCTGTGAAATTGAAAATGTAATAAATAACCTGCCAACAAAGAAAAGCCCTGGACCTTATGGTTTTATTGCTGAATTCTACAAAACTTTTAAAGAAGAGTTAGTGCCTCTACTTCTCAAACTCTTTAATGAAATTGAAAGGGAAGCAGTACTCCCAAGTCCATTTCTGGAAGCAACCCTTACCTTGATTCCAAAAGCAGAGAAAGACCCAACCAAAAAAAGAAAACTACAGCCAAAAATCTCTAATGAACATTGATGAAAAAAAATCCTTAATAAGATACTGGCAAACAGAATACAGAAAATCATTTAAAAGATCATACAGGGCTGAGGATTCAACTCAGTGGTTCCAGTGCTTGTCTTGCAAGCACAAGATCCTGGGTTTGATCCCCAGTAACCATATACAATACTGAGTGTGGAGACTCACGCTCAGCAGCAAACAGAACCACATACCACAGTGCCAGGAATGGTGGTTCATGCCTATAATCCCAGCACTCGGGAGGCAGAGGCAGGAGGATTGCTGTGATGTAAGTTTGAGGCTGAGCTCAGGGCCAGCCTGAACTATGAAGTGATACTCTATCTCAAAAAAAAGATCATGCATCCTGACCAAGTTGGATTCATCCCAGGGATGCAAGTATATTTCAACATACATAAATCAATAAATGTAATACATTATATTAACAGATTTAAGGACAAAAACCATATGGTCATCTCAATTGATGCAGAAAAAGTGTTTGACAAAATACAACACCCATTCATGTTCAAAACCCTACAGATAATTGGAATAGACGGTCTCCATCTCAAACCAGTAAAAGCTATTTAGAGGAAACCATCAGCCAGCATTATACTACATGGTCAAAAATTGAAACCTTTCACACTAAGGTCAGGAACAAGACAAGGATGTCCTCTCTCACCACTTCTGTTCAATATAGTCCTGGAAATATTAGCCACAGCAATTAGGCAAGAGAAAGAAATAAAGGTAATAAAGATAGGAAATGAAGAAGTTAAATTGTAATTTTTTCTGATGACATGATACTCTATCTAGAAGATTCTAAAAACTCAATTAAAAAACTGCTGGACCTAATTGCCAAATTTAGTAGGGTAGCTGGATACAAGGCCTACGTTCAAAAATCAGTAATCTTTGTATACACAAACAGCAGTTACATTGAGATAGAAATTGGAAAGTTAGTCTCTTTAACAATAGCACCCAAAAATATGAAAAATCTAGGAATCAATCTAACAAGGGAGATGAAAGATCTCTATTCTGAAAACTATAGCACACTGAAAAAAGGAGATAGAAGATATCAAAAAATGGAAAGACACCTTGTTCTTGGGCAGAAAGAACCAATATTGTCAAAATGGCTGTGCTCCCACAACTGCTATATAGATTCAGTGCAATCCTGATTGAAATCCCAAAAGCATATTTCACAGATCTAGAGAAAAAAATCCAAACATTCGTCTGGAACCACAAAAGACCTAGAATAGTGAAAGCAATTCTAGGTAACAGGGACATGGAGTGGGGGGAGTAGTAAAATCCTAAACCTGAAACTATACTATAAAGCCACTGTAATAAAAACTGCCTGGGACTGGCAAAGCAACAGACCTGAGGATCAGTGGAGTAGATTAGAAGATCCAGAAACAACTCCAGATACACTGAATCACCTCATCTTTGACAAAAGATCCAAAAATCCTCAATGGAGTAAAGACAGTCTTTCTAACAAATGGTGCTAGAAAAACTGGGCTTTAATTTGCCAAAGACTAAAGTTATATCTATCTCTTTCACCGTGTACCAAGCTAAAATCAAACAGGATAAGTGACCTAAATATTAAAACAGACACACTAAATCTGCTGCGAAGCACCTTGGGTAAAACTCTTGAAAGCTTTGGCTTAGGGAAAGACTTCTTTTTTAAAAAATTTTTTAATCTTTATTGGTACATTACATATACGCATCATGATTGCACTCCACAATGGGGATTTGTACCAGTATAAGACACAACTTAATTCTCGTTTTTTCCCATAGCCCTACTCACCCTACCGCCCCCCCCCATATACATAAAATTTGTTTCCTTACTGTTTTGTTACAATCTCATCATTTCCCCCCCTTCTTCCTATTTTACACTGAGCATTTTCTATTTCACAATATATAACATACCTTGAGGATAACCTCATAAGTCAAATAAATAGGGCACAGATAGGTACATATCACATCTTTTCTCTGGTATGAGAAAATAAAGATGTAAATGAGTCCTAGAATTGTATGTTATATATTGTGAAAGGGAAAGACTTCTGGAACAAAACCTCTATAGCATGAGAATCGGCAGAAGAAATCAGCAAATGGGATCTCATTCTATTAAACACAGCAAAGGAAACCACCAACAGAGCAAAAAGGCAACCAACAATGTGGGAAAAAAATCTTTACCAGCTGTTCCTCAGACAAAGGTTTACTATCTAGAATATATAAAGAGCTCAAAAATATCAGCCCACCCAAATTCAAAGATCCAATTCAAAAATGGGCATCTGAAATGAACAGATATTTTTCAGAGGAAGAAGTAAGAGCAGCTAAGAAGCATATGAAGAAATGCTCAACATCATTAGTCATTCGAGAGATGCAGATGAAAACAACACTGAGATTTCATCTCACTGCACATAGAATGGCTGCCATTTCAGAATCAGCCAACAGCAAATGTTGGTGAGGCTGTGGAGAAGAAGGAACCCTTCTCCACTGTTGGTGGGACTGTAGACTCGTACAACCCCTCTGGAGATCAGTTTGGAGATTCCTCCAAAAGCTAGGATTGGAGGTCCCGTTTGACCTGGCCATTGCCCTGCTAGGTATACACACACAAAAATTAAAAGACTCATATCACAGTGACATATGTGCACCCATATTTATAGCAGCTCAGTTTGTGATTGCTACATCTTGGAAACAACCCAAGTGTCCATCAACTGGAGATGATAAAAAAGCTGTGGTTCTTCTACAGAATGGAGAATTACTCTGCCATAAAAAATGATAAGTTTGAATCATTTCTACTTAAATGGACATACCTTGAGGATATCCTCATAAGTGAAATAAATAGATCACAGATAGGCACATATCACATCTTTTCTCTTGTATGAGAAAATAAAGATGTAAATGAGTCCTAGAATTGTATGTTATATATTGTTAAATAGAAAATGCTCAATGTAAAACAGGGTGAAGGAGGAAAATGATGAGATTATAACAAAAAAGAAAGGAAACAAATTTTATGTATATAGGGGGGTGGTAGGATGGGTAGGGCTATAGGAAAAAAATGAGAATGAAGTTGTTTCTTATACTGGTACAAATCCCCATTATGGAGTGCAATCATGATGTGTATATGTAATGTACCAATAAAGATTTCAATAAATTTTAAAAAACATAATTGAATGACTTAATTCTCATTATGTTGTTTTAACACAATGGAACCTATGGATGAAATGGTGGAGATGGTATCTGATTTCAAAGTTAACTTGTTTTTCTTTCAACTAAGAGTGCGGACACCCCTGGGATGAGGGGGATAACTAAAGATAGGTAAGGTTTGTTAGGAGTTGCAATGAGGAAGAAGTCTTAAACAGCAATTGGGCATTAGGCATGTTCTGCACTTCAGAGAAAGGATTAAAATTTTATGTCCATGTCTGCAGAGGATGGGAGACCCTTTGGTCCACTTGTGCCATCCCAAATTCCAGAACAACAGTCTCCCATCCATACCTGTAAAGTTTGCACTTTAAAAGATTTTGCAGATAAAGTCATTTCAAAATTTCAATTGTCCAGGAGAAACTTTAAAGCATGACTTTTCTCTTTTGTACTGCAGATTGCACTCAAGGGCTTCATGCTGAACTATATCCCCACACTTTAATTTTTTTTCATAAGGCAATTCCTTAAGCAAACAAGACATTCTTGATTAAATAATTGCATATATAATTCTAGGATTGCTGAGGGGTACATATTATTTCTCACAGAACTACAAGATCTGCTCATCCATCTATTATCTATTTATCTATCTATCTATCTATCTATCTATCTATCTATCTATGTATCTATTGTGTAATTAGCTCACATTATTAAGGAACCTGAGAAGCCACATGACCTGCCTCTTGCAAGTTGAAGACCTACGATAATATCTTGGCGTAGCTTCAACTTAAAGGCCTGACACCTAGGAGTGCTGATATTCAAGGAGAGAAGACAGGCTTCAGTTCAACACAAGGCCAGTCATTCTTTTCTTTACATTTTTGTTCTGCTTGGATCCTTCATAGGTTACATGATGTCCACCCCTACTGGTGAAGGTAATCTTAGTCAATCTTCTGGAATATCCATTTCTTCTGGAAGCATTTTAATAGATGCACCACTAACAGTGTCCCACCAGCTCCTTAAGCATCTCTTAGTCTAATCAACTTACTAATGATTACTAATTTAATCATTTCATGGGGTTATTTCATCCCATACACTTGGGCTTTCCGTTGTCTTCAAAGTGTCCAAAATCATAATATACCCGGAAGAATATTTTATACATGTTAGAAGTATTTTAGAACTATTCTATGTGCATGAAACCAATTCTGCAAACTTCAAATATGAATAAGGATTAATTTTTTATCAATAATATTAACATTCATGCATTTTAACCCTGGTAGAAAATAGTAGCAAGAAAAAAATCTGAGCACCAACCTTTTGGGAAGATCAATTATTTCTTATTGTATGTCTTCCCCAAAAAGTTTTGTTGCATTCCACCTCCACATATGCTATGGCACACTGTAAGTTTGACATCTCTGCTGTTATTTCTCCATTTTTCTCCTCAAAAACCGTGGATCTACTTCCAAGAATGAATGTTAAGAAAAGTGCTCTTTTGGATCTGAAAAACAAGAAAGCAGTAATTAGTGTATGATTGTTACAGTGTGTCTCACGATGTTTCCCAAGAGCCTTTATACATTCGCAGGGGCTCTTGAAAGGGCTTTAGATTTATACTATAACACCGACCCGGTGTTAGAAGACTGGGATGTCACAAGAGGAGAGTCCATGTGGGTGTGACCTGGAGGCCTTTCTCTCCTTCCTCGCTGCTCTTTTTCTGCTTCCCCTCTGCCAGGCTGAGCAACTCTCCTCTGCCCAAGATCCTCCACCAGGCCTTCCTGCCTTACAGCCAGCCAAGCAATACATGTACTAAAAATCTGACACCAAATAAACATCTACTCATGTAAGTTGTGGGTTTGGGGTGTTTGTCTCAACAATGAGAAAAGTAACAGAGATGATGACACTTACACAAAAGTAAAACTTGCAAATAGTGTATGACGTCTGTTAGTGCAAACTGGCCCTCATGCTCCACTTTGGAATTTGTTTTTGCAACTGACAAAAACTTGAACAAACAATCATTGTCCCAGCCAGGGTTTATTAATTCAAAAATTTATGACTTCTATGCACTTTGATATTTGCTCTTTTGTTGATGTTATCCCAGACTGCAAAACACGAAAGTAAAAACACCGATACAGAAGTCAAAAGAGAAAGTAAGAACTGCAAATGTCTTCAGGCCTGAGGATTATTGGGCAGCGATGCAGAGAAAAAGCAGGATATGAAATGTTACATTTAACTCGCACTGCAAGCGCAGTTTTTCATCTGCAGAAATGCAAACACGCGATAAAAGTAAAATGACCAAATCCAATTATATGCATCAATTCTATCTTCTTGAGCAATTATCATTCTTTTGTAAACTGCAATTTTGGCCACTTGTGTACCAGCCCTTAATTGTCAGTTATTCTCTAGTTTTCTAGCATTTTGTAATGAGATATTTAGCACGCGACTCGACTGCTGCCAGCTATTTACATTGCACAACTGAATCACAAACAGACATTAAAAAAATCACGGAAGGCAGCGACTCACAGCATTTTTAAGTAGTTTGCTCTTTTACTTGGTATTTGAATATGGCAGGTTATTGACGTAATAGGAGCTGATCCATAGCTCTCCAGCTATGTCCGCTCCATTTCTATGTCACTGCCTTATCAAAATTGTACACAGCTCTCTCTTTTATTAAATGATACTCATACAGAGAGTAAAGAAACCACGATTGCTTCTACTGCCCATGGTGTTGTATGACAATTCTCCATATTTCAACAATATGCATTTTTTTCAGTTTTTGTTCCTTATTAATTTAATTCTGCCTTATAGAATGACAAGCTTCTTGGTTTGAATAATACACACGTGGATCCCTTTTTTAAATCCTCTTTCCTTCCTCTTCCCCGTCTCCTTAGTCCCCTCCCCCCTGTCTCTTAATACTCTTGCCATTTGAACAAAATCTATTTCCTTCAATCTCTCTTTTATTTTTGTCTTTATTTATATTTGGTGTTTCTCTTAGAAGAGAAACCACAGCATTTAAGCTTATGTATCAGATGTATTTCACTTCACAATTTTTAATATACAAGGAGAATACAAACTGGTCATGATGTCTTAAGCAGTCTTTCAAAAAAGTGTTGGTGTGTGCTTCCCAGGGTCATTAGTCAGGAATGAGTTTTCCCAAGTACTTGTCAGCAGGCTTGTGACAATGTCTAGAGATTACTAATATCACGGGAGTTCCAGGCGGGAACGGTTGGGGAGAGATTATTTCAGACCTTTTACAAAGAAACCATTGTGCCTTCTCCTTTCAGGGATACTGCCTGGCTTTCCAGAGTGGCTTTCAGTGGCATTTTAAGCTGTTTATTAAAAGTGATTCTGATGGCTAGTGGGAGAGAGCTGGACCTGGACCGGGGCATGAGGATTCCCTGTGCCCATCTCTGCTCCTTCCCAGGGATACAGTTAATTTGAATTGCTGGGGATTTGAATTCCTCATCTGCTCTTGTGTTTGTTGCCTTTAAGTAGATTATTTAAAAGTCCAAATATGAGTTATTTTGGAATGAACAGTTTCTTCTTTTATTGTTTGACACATCCTTTTGTTCTACTCTTTTTGGTCTGCAAACAGAAAATACATTTTAAAAACTTCTTCCATTTCCTGATAACTCCCTGTTTGGAACATATTGCTTCTGCCTGTTCTCCTGATGTTGCGTTTTGTCCCTGGTTACACTGCAAGGAGCTTTCAGAAAGCAGCATTCTTCATTCTTCTTGCATTTTTAAAACTGAATATCCATCAAGGTTTATATTCTCCAGTAAGACCTGAACTAACTAACTGTAATTCTTGTTTAAATTTTCAGGGACAATTAATATTACATGTTGTCTATTTTTGTCTATATTTCTATCACCTCATGTGCCAACCTATCTCTTGCCACCCCAACATAACCCTGAACTTTCTTTCCTTTCTTAGATAATAATGTCACAGTCTACAAAATCTCTGTGATTGGAAAATTCTGTCTGAACTCTCAGCCTCTGCTTCCTTCTTATTTTTCACTTGGCGGTCACTATCCGCATGGCCACAGCCTCAGTTTATATATTTCCTTACAAACTCACATCTTCCCTCCCCTTCTAAAGCTGTGACATGTATAAAGCCAGCTGTGTTGCGAGTCTGTGGTGGATGATGATACTTGCCACAGGAGTGACAGGCATCTGTTTGGTTTATTTTCTTAGTCAGTTTATTTGTGCATGAACTCTGCATCTACATGGGTGGGGCAAGGGCAATTAGAAAGAATGAGCAGCACAGAATGAAGGAAAGGTAGGAAAGAACCCTGAAGCTGTCCAGTTGCCACAGGCAAAATGTGTGTAGTTCTCCCATGTCAGTGGGCACCACAGAGGGT
Source organism: Petromus typicus (assembly GCA_004026965.1). NCBI lineage: Eukaryota > Metazoa > Chordata > Mammalia > Rodentia > Petromuridae > Petromus > Petromus typicus. Next base: position 26,040 of record PVIR01016899.1, read on the forward strand.
GATGAGACTCAGTCAAGAAACTCAAAAAAAAAAAAGAAGCTGATTGGTATTTTGTTGGGGGAGGAGCATATGCTCTGAGCTGGAAGATACTGAGGGATGCTACTTGGCATACGCAACATAGCAACTTCTTAGCAGCCAGAAGAACAGAGGCAGACAGCCTTTGAGGCACTTATAGAAGCAGAGCATGAATGGTGGCTGGAGCGTATCTTAGCATGGAGTAAGTATTTTAAGACACCTTGGAAACATCTCCCAACTCCAAGCCATTGTTGAGGAGAAAAGAAGGACAAACTCTTCCTTTCCTTTCTATGCTCCTCATAGCCACAAAACTAGGGTGCAATGGGTAAATGGATATTTAAATATGACAGGAAAAATGCTTCATACTGGGTAATAACTGAAAATGCATAATTAGAAATGCTTGAGAGATTTGAAATCTGACTCAAATGTGGCTTTAATTTATGTCCTAATGACAAAGGGTTTGACACATTGCAAAAGGGAAGCAATCTGAGGAAAAAAAATATATCATAGTTTACTCCACTATTTGAGACAAATGAATCAACTATTAGGTTACTACTTGACAAATTAGACAAGAAGTAACAATCTGCATTGCTAAGGTACCAGGTGCTATTTAAGGACTGAAATATGTATATTCACCATTGAAATTGAAACTCAGAATTCACTGCCTATCTGTTCTTCATCCTACTCCATTCTTCCATACCTTGTTTCTTCTAATTTAAAACTTCCTTCCTCTCCCCTGTGAAAGAGGTACAGCAGTCACTGTGCATTCTAACCCCTGCTGCATTTCTTGGTTTTAATCTCCTGGGTATTTGTCCTGTGAGGTAATAACCCCTCAGCTACTATGAAGAAGAGTATGTAACATTTTGATTTAAAAGTGACTATCATTTTCTTCTGGGTCATATCCTCTTTCCACATTTCTTGACATGATGCTTTTGAATTATCTGACACCACTCTTCAATTGGATTTTGGGATTGCAGCTATGTCGTGTTCGTGGTTTTAGACCCATTTTCTTGTGAGGCTCTTTCACAAGATCAAGTATGTGCTACTTCCCTTCTCACAGAAATCGTACTTTTCCATTGCTCTCTGCTTAGAGCTGCAAACCAATACTGCCATCCACTGTTCTTTTGAATAATCTTTTACCTACAGTTCTCACCAAGATGTTTTAAAGTAAACCTTAACAACAGAATTAAGTCTTTTGAAAGTATGAGGAGTTTGTCCATTTTAAGCAAATACTGCACTGGAGATCACAAAAAGATCAAACATCGTAACTGCCTGTCTTGCCCAAATGTCTTGATGAAGAAAATACACTCAAAATGTTAACAAACAAATGAGCAGTTGATAGAGCCAACTTCTTCTCTAGGTTTTCTAGGGAAAATAATCACCTAGGTCCTCTTGGATCACTGGTTAACTTTGCCCCATAGAACTCCCGAGGCTTGGGGCTATTTCACCCAGTCACATTACAGTACTTCAGGATGAAGGCCAGTCTTCTCATCTAAACTGAGAAAAGAGCATCCCTGTCGGTCCTCCATTCTTGTCAGAGAACCACTCCAACTCTTGGAGAAAGGAACATCTAAAGTCTCATGGTTTTAATGATTTTTAATTATTTTGTTCTTCCTTACACCTAGCTCACCTTATTATATATCTTTTTATTTTTCTATATTTTTAATTGAAATCTTTATTGGTACGTTACATATACACATCATGATTGCATTCAACAATGAGAATTTGTACCAGTATATATCTTTTCAGTATTCAGTCTATTTTCATTTCTGCTTTCATATTAAAAGATCTGTAAGTAAGACTACCAGGAATTCTTTATTTATCTTCAATTTCCTTCATTGACCCTTACAATAAGCTAGGCAAAATTGAAGGTCAAAAGTCTGAGGTAGATAGTGTTATTACCTAAGGCTATGAGGTAAACTTATCCAATTCCCTGACTCTACAGGTGAAGGCAATGATCCAGAGAGAAGTAAAACGCATAGAGTTACGGTGTCAGTGAAGGGAAAAATCAGTAGCAGAACCCACATCTTTGAATCCATGGCAAAGACGTCTGCCTGCAAAATGCTCCTCGAAGAAGCATGGTTCTCGTTTTCACCACTGGCTATCAGACATCTTCATGGCACTTTCTTTTTTCCCTTAAACCTAACCTCTCTGGAAGGGTCTTTGTCCCTCCCTGCCTCCCATCATTACACTTACCCTCACCTTGTGAGGAAAGAGGATACCTACAGGAGGAAATGATAAAGGAGCCAAACTCCACAACATCTTCCTCCCTAACGACGGTGCTGGAAAGAGCCACATTTTCCTTCTATTTCCCTCAGGCAAAAAGATAACAGCTGATAGTCTGGAAATGGGGATGAGAGGAGCATTGCCAGCCTTTCAGTCTTGTTTTAGTAAGAGGACAATTGAATGTTATTTTACTTAGGTAGATTTATTACTCCTACACTAGAAGACCTCCATTCCTTCATCCATTCTGGCACCATTTATGTCTAAAGTGTTCTTTAGACTTATGCAGGTCATATCTCCTTATTATCCCCTGAAATAGCCCTACAGCAGTTTGCGTGGAAATATTAGTGAGCTGAGTAGCTCATTCCGGGTTTGCTCGATGTTATTCATTTGGCAATCACAACTTGCTTTTAAAAAATACATCAATACACGGTTCCTCATATCAGATTCCAATCCGATGAGGTGTTGACATTTTTATACTTTATGGATTGACATTGTGTGGGAGTGAGGTTGAACTGTACAAAGTTTTACTGCACAAAATAATGTTGGAGTGTTTTAAAGAAAATCATTTTATTTTCTAATAACTAAGGGCTTTTATAGTAAATGATTATCAAAGATGGCACTGATTTAGTTTGTTGGAAGCTAGTAGGTGTAGAACACACTATAAGACTCCACTAAATCGAAAATGTCTCCAATCAGTTGGGTTATGAAAAAAGAAACTGACTTCTTAAAATCAAATTATGCCCCAGGTTGCTATATTCTGAATCTAGAATAGGCTTATGTGTTAAAGTCTTGTTTTCAGTGCTAACCAATCATAAGGGGTGGTAGAGACTTCAGAAGACTGGTTGGGGAAATTAGTTCACTTAGGACGTGGCTGTGAAGGTTGTGTGGCACTGTGAACCATTACCGACATCACTTAACAAATAAAGATTCATATGAGGAAGAAGTATAGATGTTCCCAGGTTGTAAGGTTACAAGAAACAGGGAGTCTAAAGCACCTACTGGCATCCAAAAATTGATTTACTCTAGTGGAATGAGTGAAGACTTTGCAGGGAATAATGTAACAGGAGTCTAGCAAGATCAGACCTGTGAATGGTTAAAGTTACTAATATCATTCTGTATACAGTGAAGAGCCCGATTCCTTTTGAGATAGGAAGGGGTCCCAAAGAGGTGCTTTAGGGGAAGCAATCTGGAATACACATGTGCAAAGTGGACTTGGTGACAAAATAGAACTTATTTGAAAGCCAAAGCAGCAGCCTAAGCATGGTACTAATGGGAAGATGAGAAGAAACAATTTAGATAGATTAATCTATGTCTTAGTCTGTTTTCATTTCTATAATAGAATGTTGTATATTGAGTAGCTTCTAGATAATGGTAATATATTTCTCAAAATTCTTGGAACAGGTACAGCATCTTAAAATATGACACATAATTACCTAAAAATGTCACTGATTTTCACCACTTGATTTATTCAACTGTTTATCCCAGTGCTGTTTTGCTTCTTATAGTTCAATAAAAAACAATTTGATTGAATTAGACATTATTTGTTTAAACAAAGACTTCTATGTAGTTTATTAAAGAAATCAGAGATATCTAATTTCTCTTTCCCAGTTTTTTCCAGTGATAATGCTTGTAAATTTATAGTGCATTATTACAACCAGAATATTAATATAGATCCATAGCAATGATCTCATTCAGGTTTCCCAAGGTTTATTTGTACTCATGGTTTTTTAAATTTTAAAAATTCTTTATTGTACAGAGACAGTCTGTTTGTAACATTAGTTACAAACCCAAAACCTTCCCAGTTGCTCCGTTCACAAGGTGAGTCTAAGAATCTTGTAAACTAGACCATTTAGCAGTGCTTTTTTCTTCTGGAGTCTAAACCGACAGTTTTAAAAGTGTATTTTTAAATCTTCCTCTTTGTGGATAAAACCCGCTAAGGTTTTCTTTCACCTGCTTTTTATCTTCATGTGTTAGGGAATTTTAAAAGATATTTTATTCTTTCAGTCAAGTAAATACAGTCCATTAGTTTATTATGTTGGGTCCAACTTTTAGGAAGTTGGCCTTGTGTTGAACTCAGAATTCATGTTCTTTTTTTGCTGTATGGACTTGGCTACTCAAAGGTCAATAAATGTCTTGTACTAGATTCACCCAGGATTTTTCTGATCCATGTTGAGCAGTGTGACTCAGAATCTACCTATGACTCTGAATCTACCTATGACTCAATTTTGTTGATTCATCTACTGATTTTATAGCTTTATTGAGATGTATATGACAAAAGACAATTGCATATATTTATGGAAAACAAGATCATATACATATATTGTGAAATGCTTGCTACTCTAAAGACATTTAACATAGTCACATCATATAGTTACCATTTTCTGGGGAAAGAGAGCATCTAAACTATACTTTCACCAAATTTCAAATATATAATATAGAATTACCAAATAATAATCCTCATGTCTTCCACTAATGAGTATAGCACTCCAATGACACACAATTTCAGTCGCTAAGTGTGCTGTTTGGTGGGGCCTCATTGGAGCAATGTGACCTAGAAGGATATTTTCTTATCCCTGGTTTGTCTTTTTTGTTTCTGCTTCTTATTTGCCATTGGAGGAGTATCTGTCTTGTTAGACCTTTTTACCACACTACTGTTTCTGCCTGGGATGACTGTATTCTCTTCTATAATTTCAACATTTTTAGAGTTCACATGTAAGTGGGATAAATATTTGTGTTTTTGTGTCTGGCTGTATCGCCTAGGACATGCCCCAAAGTTTCATCCATGTTGTCACAAAGGACGAGATTTCCCTCATATTAAAGGCTGAATAGTACTTCAGTATGTGGTAGTGTTGGTGTTGTTGTTGTTGGTGGGGTGTGTGTGTGTGTGTGTGTGTGTGTGTGTGTGTGTGTTGTGTGTTGCATCTATTGGTATCACTTTGGTTGATTCTATATCTTAGTCATTTCAAACAATGCTGCTGTGAACACTGGAGTACAGAAATGTCTTTAACATACCGATTTTATTCTTTCAGATATACACCCAGTAACAGAATTGCTGGATCATTTGATGATTCTAATTTTAATTTCCTGTAGATTTGTCCACACAGTTTTCTATAATGGCTCCACCTACTAACAGTTTTACCAGTGGTGTACAAATGCTCACTTTTCTGTACCTCTGACCAATATTTTTTTTAATTTTTTTGTCTCTTTGATGATAAACATTCTAATAGTTGTGAAGTGATATCTCACTGTGGTTTTGTTTCCTATTTGCCTGGTCATTGTGATTATGAGTATTTTCATATTGCTTTTAACTATCAGGATATGTTCCTTTGGAAATATCTATTCATGTCCTTTCCTCATTTTTTTTTTAAATTAGTTATTTCCTTGTTTGGTTTTCTTATATATTTTGGACATGAATCCCTTTTCAGGTATATAGTTTGCCCATTCCTGATTTTGCTACTTCTTTCTCTAGATTATTTATTTTACTGTACCTTTTAGTTTGGTTAAATACCATTTGTCTATTTTTTCCATTTGTTGCCTATGCTTTGGAGGGTCTTCTCTAAATAATTATAATTCAGATTAATGTTAAGAACATTTCCTTCTCTGTTTCATTTAGTAGTTTTACATTTTTATATATTAGATTTAAATCTTTAATTTACTTTGTGGTGATTTTTGTAAATAACACAAAACTGAATAATAGTTCAACTTCATTCTTTCATTTGTGACCATGTGATTTCTCAGTACTACTGGTGAAGAGACTATCATTTACTCATTGTGTGTTTTTGACACTTATGTTGAACAAAAAATGACCCTATGTAAGTAAATTTATTTTTAAGGATTTTATGCTATTCCATTGGCTTATATGTCTGTTTTTATTTCAGTATCATATTATTTTGATTAGTACATTTTTTACTATATTATAAAATTTGATAGCATGAAATCTCCAGCTCTCATGTGGTCCCATAGATGTTTTAAGATTGTTTTATCTATTTCTTGGAATAATGGTGGTATAATTTTGTTAAGAATTACATTAAAGGCCAGGGATTTAGCTCAGTGGTTCCAGCACCTGCCTTGCAAGTGCAAGGGCCTGGGTTTGATAACCACATACAACCATGCCAGGTGTGGTGACTCACACCAATCAGCAATCAGTACCACATACCACAGTGCCAGTCATGGTGGCTCACGCCTGTAATCCCAGCACTCAGGAGGCAGAGGCAGGAAGGAAGATTGCCGAGTTTGAGGCTGAGTTCAGACCAACCTGAACTACAAAATTAGACTCTGTCTCAAAAAACAAAAAAAGAATTATATTGAATCTATAGATTATTTTAAATGGACACTTTAAAATACTGAAGGCATAAATCCTTAGAAACTTTCAATCTACCAAGATTGAATCTTGATCAAACAGAAAATCTGAATGAAAATAATGAATAAGAAAATTAAATCAGTAATCAAATATTTTCCAACAAAGTTCCAGGGTATGATGAATTGACTGGTAAATTTTACCAACCATTTAAGGAAGAATGAATGCCAATCTTTCCCAAAGTCCTCTAAAAACTGAAGAAAAATTAATTCTTCCAAATTCATTTTATAGGGCAGTTTTACCCTGATAACAAGGGGAAGCTAAGTCATTAGTAGAAAAATAAAAATTTCAGATCACTATCCATGCAAAATTCTCAACTAATATCAAGAAACTACTATCCAAGATTACCAACATCACAAGAAAAGAATTAGATTATACAATATAATGAAACTTAACTACAGGATGGTTTAATATGTGCAAATTAAGAAATGTGATACACTGTATTAACCAAATGAAGAATTAAAACCATATGATTATATCAATAGATATGGAAAAACATCTGACAACATTTTTTATGCTGTATGATAAAATCTCAATGAATTAGACAGAGAAGGAATTAATATAGGATATAGAAGAAATATAGATATAGGACAAATGAATGTAAAAGTAGTAAAAGCTAAAATGGAAAGCCCAAAATTAACATCATCTTCTAATTCTTCAAGAACAAGACAACGGTACCCACTCTTACCATTTATAGCTGTCTTAACAGCCAAGTAGAAAAGAAATAAAATTGTTATTCTTTGCAAATAACATGATCTTATATATATAAAACCATCAGGAGTTCACCAACACCTCTTAGAAATGATTCAGAAGTACATTAGAGCTAAACTAATTCAGTCACCTCACAGGATAAAAAATCAAACTGTGAAACATAATTATTTCTATAAACTAATGTCTTAGTTGCTTTTGTAACATGACAAAGCACATGACACCCAACGTTAAAGGAGGAAAGGTTTATCTGGTGTCCAGTTTGCAGAGGTCTCCACCCACAGGTGGCTGATCTCAAGGCAAGGAGGCATGAGAGAGGAGAATCACAGAGGAGAAATAGCTCATGGCAAACAGAAGACAGAAGGCAGCAAACATGAAAAAACAAGTGACCAGGAACAAGCAGCAACCCCAGCAGCTCTTTCCACCCTTTATATTTTATCCAGGTCACCTGCTTTTAGTGTGGCTAGCACTCACATACTTATTCCTAGCATCATACTGTGAATAAATACCAGCACCATATCCTTAACCTCAGCATCACACACTCACACAGTCTAGATGCAGCCACCTCCAAAAAGTTCTTCCCATTTATGACAGTATGAAGCTCGGGGGGGGGGGCGGGACATGTAAACACAAGCCGTAATACCTAATGATGAACTAAACCAAAAGAAATTGGAGAAACAATCTCATTTACAAACATACAATGAAATGCTTAGCAAGTAATTTAACCAAGAAAGTGAAAAATCTGTACATGGAAACAGTGTAACACTTATGCAAGTGGCTGAAGAAGGTATCCACAAATGTAAAGATATCCTTTTAAATTTCACCTGTAATGATGATGGGGGCGCTAACTGCAGTTTCTTCTTTACTCTTGTCTTGTGATACTTCTTATTTTCCCAAGGCTTTCATTTTCTTCATTAATATATCCTATAAACTATCTTTTAGGGCAACATCTATGGGTGCCTACCTTGCTCATATAACTAACAAACATGAGTAAATGTGTGGATATAGGCTAGTCCTTTGGGGATGGATTCAGAGAGATGAGGGTTTCTTCTCCACAGGAAAAGCACTAAACCCTAAAGGCAGACTGGATTTCAAACTAGGTCCTTCCCATTACTGGCTGCGTGATTTGGCAAATTAATTTCCATCTCTCAGACGTTTATTCATTTGTAATATGTGGCTAGTTACAATACCTTCTCCACATCATTTATTTCTGTATTATGTACTGATACCTAAGAGAGAGCATTTGGCACATAGTGAGTATTAGCTATTAGTATCATACCTCAAAAAGTGTTAGCTATCAAGGGCAAGTTGCATTTGTATAATAACTTTTAGGTCTCCTGCTGCCTAGAACACTTTTTAAAATCACCTTTCTTTCTCCTCAAGTCTTTTCTTTTTTCTTATAATTTATGCTTTAATGGGTAATATAGAAACATTTTTAAATGTAGGTTTATTATCTAAAAGAACAATAAAACACTTTTTGTACAGGATTTCTAAAAATATTGTCACATGCAAAGGTGTCTGCATTTGCTTTCAAACAGAGGGTAAAGAAAGAAATTTAACTGGACATGTGTGGTGTCCTGTGGTGATACTTTAGAGTTGGTAGGTCAGGTAGCTGTAAAATGACACTTTGCAGCAGGGACTAAATTCTGCACTATTCGGAAGTAATTACTATGACAGAATAAGTAACTTTTCCCAGTTCACAAGTTGTAACCCCTGGTAGGTCAAAAGTGGAACATAGTGATATTTTTTATACAATTGTCTCTTTCTCTGCTACTTATTCTCTATATTCTTGAAAATTTGTAGTAAAAAGAAAAAGATGGTTTTTATTTTTCCCAATAAAAGGGTTTAAGCAGTAACACATTAATAAATATTTTTATTTTGAAATAGGTACATTTTATGTACATTTCATAATCACACTCAACATTGACAATATGTACCAGTATATGATGTGATGTGATTCTTATATTTTCCCATTTCCCTACTCACCCTACAACCACTACCCCAGATATACATAAGCTTTGTTTCCATTTTTTGTTACAATCACAATTTTTTCTTTCACCTCAATAAATATTTTAATAAAATTGAAGGAATTTGATGACTATTTTATGAGAAATAATTTTAAAAGGGTCCTTTGAAAAAGAGTCTCCCAAGTTTCAATTTCATTTTCAAATCCAAAACATTCTGAATTAAAAGTATTAAATGAGTGATGGCAGGATCAAATGGGACCTCCAATCCTAGCTTTTTTGAAGAATTTCCAAACTGATCTCCACAGAGGTTGTCAGCTCAGTTTGTGTTTGCTAAATATTGGAAACAACCCAAATGTCCATCAACTGGGACTGGATAAAAAAGCTGTGGTTCTTCTGCACAATGGAGTATTATTCTGCCATCAAAAGTGATAAGTTTGAATCATTTATACTTAAATGGACATACCTTGAGGATATCCTCATAAGTGAAATAAATAGGTCACAGATGTGTAAATATTGTATCTTTTCTCTGGTATGAGAAAATAAAGATGTAAATGAGTTCTAGAATGTATGTTATATATTGTGA